>OX387259.1:5549259-5574259 GCA_947562095.1 Branchellion lobata
AAACACCCAACCCCCATAAAACACCCAACCCTCATAAAACACCCAACCCCCATAAAACACTCAACCCCCATTAAACATTCAACCCCCATTAAAACATCAACCCCCATAAAACACCCAACCCCTATAAAAAACCAAACCCTCATAAAACACCCAACCCTCATTAAAACACCCAACCCCCATAAAACACCTAACCCCCATTAAACACCCAACCCCCATTAAACACTCAACCACCATAAAACACTCAACCCCCATAAAACACCCAACCCCCATAAAACACCCAACCCCCATAAAACACCCAACACCCATAAAACACCCAACCCCCATTAAACACTCAACCACCATAAAACACTCAACCCCCATAAAACACCCAACACCCATAAAACACCCAACCCCCATAAAACACCCAACACCCATAAAACACCCAACCCCCATAAAACATCCAACCCCCATAAAACACCCAAACCCCATAAAACATCCAACCCCCATAAAACATCCAAAACCCATTAAAACACCCAACCCCCATTAAACACCCAACCCTCATAAAACACCCAACCCCCATAAAACACCCAACCCCCATGAAACACTCAACCCTCATAAAACACCCAACCCCCATAAAACACTCAACCCCCATAAAGCACTCACACCCCATAAAACACTCAACCCCCATAAAACACCCAACCCCCATTAAAACACCCAACCCCCATAATACACCCAACCCCCATTAAACACCTAACCCCCAATAAACACTCAACCACCATAAAACACTCAACCCCCATAAAACACCCATCCCCCATTAAACATCCAATCCCCATAAAAAACCCAACACCCATAAAACACCCAACCCCCATAAAACATCCAACCCCCATAAAACACCCAACCCCCATAAAACATCCAACCCCCATAAAACATCCAACCCCCATAAAACACCCAACCCCCATGAAACACCCAACCCTATAAAAAACCAAACCCTCATAAAACACCCAACCCCCATTGAAACACCCAACCCCCATAAAACACCCAACCCCCATAAAACACCCAACCCCCATTAAAACACCCAACCCCCATTAAAACACCCAACCCCCATAAAACACCCAACCCCCATTAAACACCCAACCCCCATAAAACACCCAACCCCCATTGAACACTCAACCCCCATTAAACACCCAACCCCCATTGAAACACCCAACCCCCATAAAACACCCAACCCCCGTTAAAACACCCAACCCCCATAAAACACCCAACCCCCATAAAACACCCAACCCCCATTAAACACCCAACCCTCATTAAACACCCAACCCCCATAAAACACCCAACCCCCATAAAACACCCAACCCCCATTAAACACCCAACCCTCATTAAACACCCAACCCCCATAAAACACCCAACCCCCATAAAACATCCAACCCCCATTAAAACACCCAACCACCATTAAACACCCAACCCTCATAAAACACCCAACCCCCATAAAACACCCAACCCCCATAAAACACCCAACCCTCATAAAACACCCAACCCCCATAAAACACTCAACCCCCATAAAGCACTCACACCCCATAAAACACTCAAACCAGATAAAACACCCAACCCTCATTAAACACCCAACCCCCATAAAACACCCAACCCCCATTAAACACCCAACCCTCATAAAACACCCAACCCCCATAAAACACCCAACCCCCATAAAACACCCAACCCTCATAAAACACCCAACCCCCATAAAACACTCAACCCCCATAAAGCACTCACACCCCATAAAACACTCAACCCCCATAAAACACCCAACCCCCATTAAAACACCCAACCCCCATAAAACACCCAACCTCCATTAAACACCCAACCCCCATAAAACACCCAACCCTCATAAAACACCCAACCCCCATAAAACACTCAACCCCCATTAAACATTCAACCCCCATTAAAACATCAACCCCCATAAAACACCCAACCCCTATAAAAAACCAAACCCTCATAAAACACCCAACCCCCATTAAAACACCCAACCCCCATAAAACATCTAACCCCCATTAAACACCCAACCCCCATTAAACACTCAACCACCATAAAACACTCAACCCCCATAAAACACCCAACCCTCATAAAACACCCAACCCCCATAAAACACCCAACACCCATAAAACATCTAACCCCCATTAAACACCCAACCCCCATTAAACACTCAACCACCATAAAACACTCAACCCCCATAAAACACCCAACACCCATAAAACACCCAACCCCCATAAAACACCCAACACCCATAAAACACCCAACCCCCATAAAACATCCAACCCCCATAAAACACCCAAACCCCATAAAACATCTAACCCCCATAAAACATCCAAACCCCATTAAAACACCCAACCCCCATTAAACACCCAACCCTCATAAAACACCCAACCCCCATAAAACACCCAACCCCCATGAAACACTCAACCCTCATAAAACACCCAACCCCCATAAAACACTCAACCCCCATAAAGCACTCACACCCCATAAAACACTCAACCCCCATAAAACACCCAACCCCCATTAAAACACCCAACCCCCATAAAACACCCAACCCCCATTAAACACCCAACCCCCATAATACACCCAACCCCCATTAAACACCCAACCCCCAATAAACACTCAACCACCATAAAACACTCAACCCCCATAAAACACCCATCCCCCATAAAACATCCAATCCCCATAAAAAACCCAACACCCATAAAACACCCAACCCCCATAAAACATCCAACCCCCATAAAACACCCAACCCCCATAAAACATCCAACCCCCATAAAACATCCAACCCCCATAAAACACCCAACCCCCATGAAACACCCAACCCTATAAAAAACCAAACCCTCATAAAACACCCAACCCCCATTGAAACACCCAACCCCCATAAAACACCCAACCCCCATAAAACACCCAACCCCCATTAAAACACCCAACCCCCATAAAACACCCAACCCCCATTAAACACCCAACCCCCATAAAACATCCAACCCCCATAAAACACCCAACCCCCATAAAACATCCAACCCCCATAAAACATCCAACCCCCATTAAAACACCCAACCCCCATTAAACACCCAACCCTCATAAAACACCCAACCCCCATAAAACACCCAACCCCCATAAAACACTCATCCCTCATAAAACACCCAACCCCCATAAAACACTCAACCCCCATAAAACACCCAACCCCCATTAAAACACCCAACCCCCATAAAACACCCAACACCCATTAAACACCCAACCCCCATAATACACCCAACCCCCATTAAACACCCAACCCCCATTAAACACTCAACCACCATAAAACACTCAACCCCCATAAAACACCCATCCCCCATAAAACATCCAATCCCCATAAAAAACCCAACACCCATAAAACACCCAACCCCCATAAAACATCCAACCCCCATAAAACACCCAACCCCCATAAAACATCCAACCCCCATAAAACATCCAACCCCCATAAAACACCCAACCCCCATGAAACACCCAACCCTATAAAAAACCAAACCCTCATAAAACACCCAACCCCCATTAAAACACCCAACCCCCATAAAACACCCAACCCCCATAAAACACCCAACCCCCATTAAAACACCCAACCCCCATTAAAACACCCAACCCCCATAAAACACCCAACCCCCATTAAACACCCAACCCCCATAAAACACCCAACCCCCATTGAACACTCAACCCCCATTAAACACCCAACCCCCATTGAAACACCCAACCCCCATAAAACACCCAACCCCCATTAAAACACCCAACCCCCATAAAACACCCAACCCCCATTAAACACTCAACCCCCATTAAACATTCAACCCCCATTAAAACACCCAACCCCCATAAAACACCCAACCCCCATTAAACACCCAACCCTCATTAAACACCCAACCCCCATAAAACACCCAACCCCCATAAAACATCCAACCCCCATTAAAACACCCAACCCCCATTAAAAACCCAACCCTCATAAAACACCCAACCCCCATAAAACACCCAACCCCCATAAAACACCCAACCCTCATAAAACACCCAACCCCCATAAAACACTCAACCCCCATAAAGCACTCACACCCCATAAAACACTCAACCCAGATAAAACACCCAACCCCCATTAAAACACCCAACCCCCATAAAACACCCAACCCCCATTAAACACCCAACCCCCATAAAACACCCAACCCTCATAAAACACCCAACCCCCATAAAACACCCAACCCCCATAAAACACCCAACACCCATAAAACACCTAACCCCCATTAAACACCCAACCCCCATTAAACACTCAACCACCATAAAACACTCAACCCCCATAAAACACCCAACCCCCATAAAACACCCAACCCCCATAAAACACCCAACACCCATAAAACACCCAACCCCCATAAAACATCCAACCCCCATAAAACACCCAACCCCCATAAAACATCCAACCCCCATAAAACATCCAACCCCCATTAAACACCCAACCCACATAAAACACCCAACCCCCATTAAAACACCCAACCCCCATAAAACACCCAACCCCCATTAAACACCCAACCCCCATTAAACACCCAACCCCCATAAAACACCCAACCCCCATTAAACACTCAACCCCCATTAAACACCCAACCCCCATTAAAACACCCAACCCCCATAAAACACCCAACCCCCATTAAACACTCAACCCCCATTAAACATTCAACCTCCATTAAAACACTCAACCCCCATAAAACACCCAACCCCCATTAAACACCCAACCCTCATTAAACACCCAACCCCCATAAAACACCCAACCCCCATAAAACACCTAACCCCCATTAAACACCCAACCCCCGTTAAACACTCAACCACCATAAAACACTCAACCCCCATAAAACACCCAACCTCCATAAAACACCCAACCCCCATAAAACACCCAACACCCATAAAACACCCAACCCCCATAAAACATCCAACCCCCATAAAACACCCAACCCCCATAAAACATCCAACCCCCATAAAACATCCAACCCCCATAAAACACCCAACCCCCATAAAACACCCAACCCCCATAAAACACCTAACCCCCATTAAACACCCAACCCCCATTAAACACTCAACCACCATAAAACACTCAACCCCCATAAAACACCCATCCCCCATAAAACACCCAACCCCCATAAAACACCCAACCCCCATAAAACATCCAACCCCCATAAAACACCCAACCCCCATAAAACATCCAACCCCCATAAAACATCCAACCCCCATAAAACACCCAACCCCCATAAAACACCCAACCCTATAAAAAACCAAACCCTCATAAAACACCCAACCCCCATTAAAACACCCAACCCCCAGAAAACACCCAACCCCCATAAAACACCCAACCCCCATTAAACACCCAACCCCCATAAAACACCCAACCCCCATAAAACACCCAACCCCCATTAAACACCCAACCCCCATAAAACACCCAACCCCCATTAAACACTCAACCCCTATTAAACATTCAACCCCCATTAAAACACCAAACCCCCATAAAACACCCAACCCCCATTAAACACCCAACCCTCATTAAACACCCAACCCCCATAAAACACACAACCCCCATAAAACATCCAACCCCCATTAAAACACCCAACCCCCATTAAACACCCAACCCTCATAAAACACCCAACCCCCATAAAACACCCAACCCCCATAAAACACCCAACCCTCATAAAACACCCAACCCCCATAAAACACTCAACCCCCATAAAGCACACACCCCATAAAACACTCAACCCTCATAAAACACCCAACCCCCATTAAAACACCCAACCCCCATAAAACACCCAACCCCCATTAAACACCCAACCCCCATAATACACCCAACCCTCATAAAACACCCAACCCCCATAAAACACTCAACCCCCATTAAACATTCAACCCCCATTAAAACACCCAACCCCCATAAAACACTCAACCTTTATAAAAAACCAAACCCTCATAAAACACCCAACCCCCATTAAAACACCCAACCCCCATAAAACACCTAACCCCCATTAAACACCCAACCCCCATTAAACACTCAACCACCATAAAACACTCAACCCCCATAAAACACCCAACCCCCATAAAACACCCAACCCCCATAAAACACCCAACACCCATAAAACACCCAACCCCCATAAAACATCCAACCCCCATAAAACACCCAACCCCCATAAAACATCCAACCCCCATAAAACACCCAACCCCCATGAAACACCCAACCCTATAAAAAACCAAACCCTCATAAAACACCCAACCCCCATTAAAACACCCAACCCCCATAAAACACCCAACCCCCATAAAACACCCAACCCCCATAAAACATCCAACCCCCATAAAACATCCAACCCCCATAAAACACCCAACCCCCATGAAACACCCAACCCTATAAAAAACCAAACCCTCATAAAACACCCAACCCCCATTGAAACACCCAACCCCCATAAAACACCCAACCCCCATAAAACACCCAACCCCCATAAAACACCCAACACCCATAAAACACCTAACCCCCATTAAACACCCAACCCCCATTAAACACTCAACCACCATAAAACACTCAACCCCCATAAAACACCCAACCCCCATAAAACACTCAACCCCCATAAAACACCCATCCCCCATTAAACATCCAATCCCCATAAAAAACCCAACACCCATAAAACACCCAACCCCCATAAAACATCCAACCCCCATTAAACACCCAACCCTCATAAAACACCCAACCCCCATAAAACACCCAACCCCCATAAAACACCCAACCCTCATAAAACACCCAACCCCCATAAAACACTCAACCCCCATAAAGCACTCACACCCCATAAAACACTCAAACCAGATAAAACACCCAACCCTCATTAAACACCCAACCCCCATAAAACACCCAACCCCCATTAAACACCCAACCCTCATAAAACACCCAACCCCCATAAAACACCCAACCCCCATAAAACACCCAACCCTCATAAAACACCCAACCCCCATAAAACACTCAACCCCCATAAAGCACTCACACCCCATAAAACACTCAACCCCCATAAAACACCCAACCCCCATTAAAACACCCAACCCCCATAAAACACCCAACCTCCATTAAACACCCAACCCCCATAAAACACCCAACCCTCATAAAACACCCAACCCCCATAAAACACTCAACCCCCATTAAACATTCAACCCCCATTAAAACATCAACCCCCATAAAACACCCAACCCCTATAAAAAACCAAACCCTCATAAAACACCCAACCCCCATTAAAACACCCAACCCCCATAAAACATCTAACCCCCATTAAACACCCAACCCCCATTAAACACTCAACCACCATAAAACACTCAACCCCCATAAAACACCCAACCCTCATAAAACACCCAACCCCCATAAAACACCCAACACCCATAAAACATCTAACCCCCATTAAACACCCAACCCCCATTAAACACTCAACCACCATAAAACACTCAACCCCCATAAAACACCCAACACCCATAAAACACCCAACCCCCATAAAACACCCAACACCCATAAAACACCCAACCCCCATAAAACATCCAACCCCCATAAAACACCCAAACCCCATAAAACATCTAACCCCCATAAAACATCCAAACCCCATTAAAACACCCAACCCCCATTAAACACCCAACCCTCATAAAACACCCAACCCCCATAAAACACCCAACCCCCATGAAACACTCAACCCTCATAAAACACCCAACCCCCATAAAACACTCAACCCCCATAAAGCACTCACACCCCATAAAACACTCAACCCCCATAAAACACCCAACCCCCATTAAAACACCCAACCCCCATAAAACACCCAACCCCCATTAAACACCCAACCCCCATAATACACCCAACCCCCATTAAACACCCAACCCCCAATAAACACTCAACCACCATAAAACACTCAACCCCCATAAAACACCCATCCCCCATAAAACATCCAATCCCCATAAAAAACCCAACACCCATAAAACACCCAACCCCCATAAAACATCCAACCCCCATAAAACACCCAACCCCCATAAAACATCCAACCCCCATAAAACATCCAACCCCCATAAAACACCCAACCCCCATGAAACACCCAACCCTATAAAAAACCAAACCCTCATAAAACACCCAACCCCCATTGAAACACCCAACCTCCATAAAACACCCAACCCCCATAAAACACCCAACCCCCATTAAAACACCCAACCCCCATAAAACACCCAACCCCCATTAAACACCCAACCCCCATAAAACATCCAACCCCCATAAAACACCCAACCCCCATAAAACATCCAACCCCCATAAAACATCCAACCCCCATTAAAACACCCAACCCCCATTAAACACCCAACCCTCATAAAACACCCAACCCCCATAAAACACCCAACCCCCATAAAACACTCATCCCTCATAAAACACCCAACCCCCATAAAACACTCAACCCCCATAAAACACCCAACCCCCATTAAAACACCCAACCCCCATAAAACACCCAACCCCCATTAAACACCCAACCCCCATAATACACCCAACCCCCATTAAACACCCAACCCCCATTAAACACTCAACCACCATAAAACACTCAACCCCCATAAAACACCCATCCCCCATAAAACATCCAATCCCCATAAAAAACCCAACACCCATAAAACACCCAACCCCCATAAAACATCCAACCCCCATAAAACACCCAACCCCCATAAAACATCCAACCCCCATAAAACATCCAACCCCCATAAAACACCCAACCCCCATGAAACACCCAACCCTATAAAAAACCAAACCCTCATAAAACACCCAACCCCCATTAAAACACCCAACCCCCATAAAACACCCAACCCCCATAAAACACCCAACCCCCATTAAAACACCCAACCCCCATTAAAACACCCAACCCCCATAAAACACCCAACCCCCATTAAACACCCAACCCCCATAAAACACCCAACCCCCATTGAACACTCAACCCCCATTAAACACCCAACCCCCATTGAAACACCCAACCCCCATAAAACACCCAACCCCCATTAAAACACCCAACCCCCATAAAACACCCAACCCCCATTAAACACTCAACCCCCATTAAACATTCAACCCCCATTAAAACACCCAACCCCCATAAAACACCCAACCCCCATTAAACACCCAACCCTCATTAAACACCCAACCCCCATAAAACACCCAACCCCCATAAAACATCCAACCCCCATTAAAACACCCAACCCCCATTAAAAACCCAACCCTCATAAAACACCCAACCCCCATAAAACACCCAACCCCCATAAAACACCCAACCCTCATAAAACACCCAACCCCCATAAAACACTCAACCCCCATAAAGCACTCACACCCCATAAAACACTCAACCCAGATAAAACACCCAACCCCCATTAAAACACCCAACCCCCATAAAACACCCAACCCCCATTAAACACCCAACCCCCATAAAACACCCAACCCTCATAAAACACCCAACCCCCATAAAACACCCAACCCCCATAAAACACCCAACACCCATAAAACACCTAACCCCCATTAAACACCCAACCCCCATTAAACACTCAACCACCATAAAACACTCAACCCCCATAAAACACCCAACCCCCATAAAACACCCAACCCCCATAAAACACCCAACACCCATAAAACACCCAACCCCCATAAAACATCCAACCCCCATAAAACACCCAACCCCCATAAAACATCCAACCCCCATAAAACATCCAACCCCCATTAAACACCCAACCCACATAAAACACCCAACCCCCATTAAAACACCCAACCCCCATAAAACACCCAACCCCCATTAAACACCCAACCCCCATTAAACACCCAACCCCCATAAAACACCCAACCCCCATTAAACACTCAACCCCCATTAAACACCCAACCCCCATTAAAACACCCAACCCCCATAAAACACCCAACCCCCATTAAACACTCAACCCCCATTAAACATTCAACCTCCATTAAAACACTCAACCCCCATAAAACACCCAACCCCCATTAAACACCCAACCCTCATTAAACACCCAACCCCCATAAAACACCCAACCCCCATAAAACACCTAACCCCCATTAAACACCCAACCCCCGTTAAACACTCAACCACCATAAAACACTCAACCCCCATAAAACACCCAACCTCCATAAAACACCCAACCCCCATAAAACACCCAACACCCATAAAACACCCAACCCCCATAAAACATCCAACCCCCATAAAACACCCAACCCCCATAAAACATCCAACCCCCATAAAACATCCAACCCCCATAAAACACCCAACCCCCATAAAACACCCAACCCCCATAAAACACCTAACCCCCATTAAACACCCAACCCCCATTAAACACTCAACCACCATAAAACACTCAACCCCCATAAAACACCCATCCCCCATAAAACACCC
Organism: Branchellion lobata; assembly: GCA_947562095.1. Classification (NCBI taxonomy): domain Eukaryota; kingdom Metazoa; phylum Annelida; class Clitellata; order Hirudinida; family Piscicolidae; genus Branchellion; species Branchellion lobata. Next base: position 5,559,681 of record OX387259.1, read on the forward strand.
AACCCCCATAAAACACCCAACCCCCATAAAACATCCAACCCCCATAAAACACCCAACCCCCATAAAACATCCAACCCCCATAAAACATCCAACCCCCATAAAACACCCAACCCCCATAAAACACCCAACCCTATAAAAAACCAAACCCTCATAAAACACCCAACCCCCATTAAAACACCCAACCCCCAGAAAACACCCAACCCCCATAAAACACCCAACCCCCATTAAACACCCAACCCCCATAAAACACCCAACCCCCATAAAACACCCAACCCCCATTAAACACCCAACCCCCATAAAACACCCAACCCCCATTAAACACTCAACCCCTATTAAACATTCAACCCCCATTAAAACACCAAACCCCCATAAAACACCCAACCCCCATTAAACACCCAACCCTCATTAAACACCCAACCCCCATAAAACACACAACCCCCATAAAACATCCAACCCCCATTAAAACACCCAACCCCCATTAAACACCCAACCCTCATAAAACACCCAACCCCCATAAAACACCCAACCCCCATAAAACACCCAACCCTCATAAAACACCCAACCCCCATAAAACACTCAACCCCCATAAAGCACACACCCCATAAAACACTCAACCCTCATAAAACACCCAACCCCCATTAAAACACCCAACCCCCATAAAACACCCAACCCCCATTAAACACCCAACCCCCATAATACACCCAACCCTCATAAAACACCCAACCCCCATAAAACACTCAACCCCCATTAAACATTCAACCCCCATTAAAACACCCAACCCCCATAAAACACTCAACCTTTATAAAAAACCAAACCCTCATAAAACACCCAACCCCCATTAAAACACCCAACCCCCATAAAACACCTAACCCCCATTAAACACCCAACCCCCATTAAACACTCAACCACCATAAAACACTCAACCCCCATAAAACACCCAACCCCCATAAAACACCCAACCCCCATAAAACACCCAACACCCATAAAACACCCAACCCCCATAAAACATCCAACCCCCATAAAACACCCAACCCCCATAAAACATCCAACCCCCATAAAACACCCAACCCCCATGAAACACCCAACCCTATAAAAAACCAAACCCTCATAAAACACCCAACCCCCATTAAAACACCCAACCCCCATAAAACACCCAACCCCCATAAAACACCCAACCCCCATAAAACACCCAACCCCCATTAAAACACCCAACCCCCATTAATACACCCAACCCTCATAAAACACCCAACCCCCATTAAACACCCAACCCCCATTAAAACACCCAACCCCCATAAAACACCCAACCCCAAAAGGAAGGTATTGTTTCATTTACTTGTTTTTTTACTCCATAGTATTTTGGGTCAGTGAAAATTATATCATTTTGTTCGTAATTGAACCCTTTATTTATCGTTCGATTTATCATAAATCCTCAATTAAATTTGTGACTTATTAGCAAATAAAAGAATAGTTGAATCTATCATATACTGTCATATATTAAATGAGACGTATAGGCGTGCACCACAAGTAGATGTATCAATTATCCGGACTCATAATCGCATAATAAGCCAGATTAACTATATTATTGTTGTGAGAAGTGAGTGTTTTGTGTGCTGTCTATATTATTGTCATATCAATTACTATTGTTGTAATTATAATAATAAAAATAAAAGCAAATCTATAGTTATGTTAAGGAGATAATAATAGTTTAAAAAAGAAAAATAAAGAAATAAAATAATACTAATAATAATATTTAAAAAAATTGAAAATAATAATAATAATAATAATAATAATAATAATAATAATAAAAATAATAAAAATAATAATAATAATAATAATAATAATAATAATAAAAATAGTAATAATAATAATAATAATATTAATAATAATAATAATAATAATAATAATAATAATAATAATAATAATAATAATAATAATAATAATAATAATAATAATAATAATAATAATAATAATAATAATAATAATAATAAAAATAATAATAATAATAATATTATTATTATTATTATTATTATTATTATTATTATTATTATTATTATTTTTATTATTAATAATAATACTATAAATGATAATATAAAAGGGAAATTAATAATTAAAAAATTAGAATACAAATAATTATAAAAATACTAATAACAATAATAATATTAATAACATTAATAATGATAATGATAATAATAATAATAATAATAATAATAATAATAATAATAATAATAATAATAATAATAATAATAATAATAATAATAATAATAATAATAATAATAATAATAATAATAATAATAATAATAATAATAATAATAATAATAATAATAATAATAATAATGATAATAATAATAATAATAATAATAATAATAATAATAATAATAATAATAATAATAATAATAATAATAATAATAATAATAATAATAATAATAATAATAATAATAATAATAATAATAATAATAATAATAATAATAAAAATAATAATAATAATAATAATAATAATAATAATAATAGTGATAATAATAATGATAATAATAATAATAATAATAATAATAATAATAATAATAATAATAATAATAATAATAATAATAATAATAATAATAATAATAATAATAATAATAATAATAATAATAATAATAATAATAATAATAATAATAATAATAATAATAATAATAATAATAATAATAATAATAATAATAATAATAATAATAATAATAATAATAATAATAATGATAATAATAATAATAATAATATTAATAATAGCAGAGGAAGGTTGAGAACCTCATTAAATCAAAGTTGGTTTTTTCGAGGCCAACAGGTTTTGATCCCGCGGTGTCGGTGTACAACGTACCCTCCGACCTGACCGAGGGAGAAATTTTAGAAGCTTTAGTGGCCAAAAACGGTCTTCTCTTCGCGTCTGGCGAAAAAGAAAGATCAAAAGTGTGCCGAAGATTTAGGAATAGCCGGGGAAACTGTGACGTGGTCGTGCGTATGGCGCCGGCCACGCACAGGCAACTCGGGGAGAAAAAGGATAAGAGGGTCTTCCTTCTTTTCTCGGCACACCCTTACAAAAATAGAGTTCAGACCCTCAGGTGCTTCAAGTGTTTCGGTTATGGGAATACCGACTCTAAAGGCAGCTGTAAAATAGCCGAGTCTGCGGTCGATGCGGAGAAAGAGACCATGTGGAGACCAAATGCACAAGCAGGGCCAAGTGCGTCAACTGCATGCGGGCAGGCAGACATTGTAGTCCTGCAAGAACCTTACCTACAGAATGGGTATCACAGCTTCATACCTAGGGGAGCTACTGCAAAGGTGTGCACTCTAGTGGCAGTCAGCTTGCAAGTGTTCCATTTGTCTCGTTTTGACACGGAGCATTTAATTGCTCTTAGTGTCGGATCGAGGCAAATGTCTTGCGGGTTGATTGTTTTGAACTCATACTTTCAATATAGCTCTAATCATAAAATACTGATAAATCAAATAGATAATGTAGTTTTATATAATAGACATCGTAAGATATTGCTATGCGCTGATTCGAATGCGAACTCTCCGCTGTGCTTTTCTAAAAAAGAGGACTACAGTGGGAAGCTGCTTTGCTAATTTTAATTGCTACGCAGCTTTAAGATATGTAACAAACGTAGTGATAAGTATACTTTGGATTCAGTATTAGGTACTTCAAATATAGACATAACGGCATCTACCGATAATATGTGGGAGAGCATGATAGACTGGAGGGTCACGGATGACGTCGTGGATAGTGACCACAAATCTATCACGTTCTCCATCAATATAAATAGGTTCAATAAGGGCAATAGTGAAAACTGGTATGTAGGTAGTGAAAATAAAATAGACGAAACTAAGTATAACTATAAGAAAACCGACTGGGAGTGCTACAAGCGGATTCTTGAAGCACATCTGGCTGAAGAAATGAATGAGGACGTGATTATGACGGCGATAGATGAATCGACGACTAGGATGAAAGAGAGGAAGCGTGGTTGGAGGAAACAGGTAGCGTGGTGAAATGATGAATTGGCTGGTATGAGAAGGGAGGTAGTTGCAGCCAAAAAGCAGCTGGCCAGAGGGAGGAAATGGAGCTGCTTGGTCGAGGCTGAAAAAAGATATCTTGCCGAGGTGAGAACATCGTATGTGAAGGCTATCAAAAGTGCGAAGGAATGCTCCTGGAAAGACTTCCTGGAGCGCTACGGCGTAGATGAAGGAGGCCCAGCAAACCCCTGAGGAATTCTCCACAGGTAAGCTGCTGGCAAGACAAAAAAGAAGGTGTTTTTTGGACATCTGGAAAGGGACGATGGCAGCTGGACAACTTCGTGGAAAGAATCTGCGGAGCTTCTTCTGGAGCGTTTCTTCCCCAGTGATGAAGAGGATGCTTGTGATGGGTCCTATCAGCATATTAGGGAGCTGGTAAAAAGTTACCAGAACTGCAATGTTGAGAATCCAGTGACTAGAGAAGAGATCAGCAGGTACCTCAAGAGGTCGAAGACTAGTAAGGCTCCTGGACCCGACGGTGTTCTTTACGAGCACCTGAAGGTTGTACAAGAAATTTGTCCGGACTCCTTGGCCGGTTTGTTAAATAAATACTTATATAATAGAAAATACCCGGTTAATTGGAAAGTAGCTAAGCTGGCTGTGATACCCAAAGGTAAGGGGGCTTCGCTAACCAAGGCTGGTCCCTACAGACCCATTTCACTTTTGAGTGCAATGGAGCACATGAGAGGCTCAAACGAGCCTCTCGTGTGCGCCATCTGGAGATCTTACTCGCCGCTGGTACGGACTAGCCGGAAAGGGATAGCGAGAGTGGTCGATGGGTTATGGCTTAACTGCCGAGCGCCCATATAGTGAATTTACTACTACTACTACCCCCATGTAAAAAACCCAACCCCCATAAAAAACCAAGCCGCGTTTATTCCTCATAAATCTCACTCCCCCATCTTCCAACCTTGCACAAAAGCTCTATACAGCCAGAAATTGTTCTTGAAGGGGTAGAGTTGTCTAGAGTGGTTGTGAGAACTCTCTATGAACACAACGTCTGGAGCCAGAGTTCCCACGTCCAAGATCATGTGCAGAATGAACGACCTGTGGTTGTTGGTTGAGTTTTAGGGTTAGGGTTTTGGGAGTGGTTGGGTTTTTTTGGTGGGTTTCAGGGGTAGATTTTGAAGAGTTTTGGATGGATTTTAAAGAGTTTTTGGTGGATTTTGAAGACTTTTAGGCGGTTTTCAAAGGACTTCAGTGGTAATTTTTGAAAGTTCCAGAAGAGATTTTGGTGGGGGTTTTGGGGGTTGAAATAATGATAGTCGATTTGAGGGTTTGGGAATTTTAGAGTGGAGAGAAATATTTTTGTAGAGAATTTTTTTTAGAAGGAGGGGTTGTTTGTGGCGGAGATTGTGGGCATGATGGGTTTTAAGCGTTGAAGGTTGTTGAGGTGGGAATTTTGAGTGGTGGTCGAAGACGGTTTAAGCTTTGGAAACTTTCTTCATTTGAAAAAATGTCAAAACAATGGTTGACAAAGATTATTCAAAACCTTTATAATGAAAAATTCCAAAGAGGATATTTTCGAAAAAATTCAAAAAAATACATTATAAAAAAACTCCAAAAAGGTTTGAATTTGAAAAATCTGTTCATTTTTTTTTAAATTTTATAACCTTTTGAAGAGAGTAAAGTTTAATTTTTTGGTTGTTTCGCTGGCGTACTTTGCATGCAACATGTCGGCACTTCGTCTGTCTCTATAGCGACCGAATGGCGGCTTTGAAGAAGAAATATCTTTGATGTCGTTCATCTTGAAGAACTCGTAATGACTTGCGAAATCCATATCTGATTGAATTTCAATATTTCTTCCAGTTCTTATTTTAGTTATCTGATGTTTTTTGTTCATTTATTGTTCCAATCTAATTTAATCAAAGCATTTGTAACATAGCGCCCTTTAGCACTATGTTCAAAAGCGCTTCCATGGAAACGGTTTTACTCGCTGTGGGCTGCTAGCGGACACTCTAGGACGGCATCTGTACTTTAAATGATCTACCACTTTCAAAACTCAAACTTGGGCTCACCCGATCACACTTTACAGCGGAATAAGCCAATCATTAAGCCGCAGGCGCAGAAGTGTTGAACAAAAAAAAACCATGAGGCTACGAATAGTGAGTTTCATAATTATGAGATTTACGACAAAAAATATATAAAAACTGATATATTATTGACAAATGATCGTTCATTTGATGTGATGTTGTAATTAATGATTGTTCTTTTGATGTATTGTTTTATTTTATTCATTATTTAAACATTATTATATAAATTAAGTGCTATCACTTTTATTTGATAATTCGTGTAATATTATACCATTCACTCATTAATAAAATTCATTTTATATAAAAATCAGTGAATAATTAAGAAATTGGGTTGAATATATTGTCCTTACCTTGCAGAGAAACACAAACATACAAAATGAAAAGAAACGGCAAAATTTCAGCAGGCATTCCTGGCTCTCGATATCAAAACTCAACTTTATATTTTTTAAAGATGTTAGAACTTTAAATTCAAAACGAGACCAAAAACTACAAACAAAACAAAACCAAAATTGGTCGAAGCTAATTAAAAATTATTTGAAATCGACACATTTTAAAATTTCAGCATCACATATTTAAAAATTTTAAACTGTTTAAATTCTATTAAATTTTTTTTTTGTAAATTTATAAAAGCTTTTTAAAAAACCATCATTCTACTTTTTATTTTTCCAAAGACGTTTTTGAATACATACAATGCGAACGTTTTCACCATGAACCACAGACCTTATATATTCTATTCCAACTCACCATGGCCTGGAATTTAGTACTAACAATCTTACCATGAAATTATTCAAAAACTATTTTTCATTTTAAATGCTTAAATAACTGCTTGCTAACCTGTAAATGTGTATTAATGGATGAAAATTGGTTTTTAAGGATAGAGTTTTTTAACAAAGTGAATAAATAAAAAATAAAACTTAGGTTTATTTTTCGATATTGTGTGAAATTTTTAAGAATTAACAAATATCTAAACAACCATTTCGAAATTTTAAAAAGAGCAAACTGACGCAGTGATCAACTGCATGGAGGTAGTCAAACAACTCCTGAGTACAATCCTCAGTAGTTTTGGTCCTTCAAATAGGAATATATTTTATGAATTTAATAATTTGAAGTTGAGAAGATTGAAAGTGAAATTTTTGTTTCAAAATGTCATTTATCAATAATGATACTTTTTACCAATACTTACTTGAGTAAAAACCAGCTATATTTAATATGAGGCTTTAAAACATTTTTATAAGTTACTAATAAACATTTTGACTTTAAAATTTTTGACACCACCATAACATTAAGTTGTTACAACCCACTAACTTTCCGAGCACTCTTTCGGTGCATCGATCTAACTCCTCCTTCAGGTGTGCTGCATGAGCATCCAAGCCACACTTCTCCCTTAGAGTGTCTAAGGGATCCTTGAGAATGCCAAAAAGTTTTTGAATATAGTGTTCTAATTCATTTAATTGTAAAGAAAATTGTGTTCCAGTGATAAATCATTCATTATGCCTGAAAATCAATCAAAACTTCAACTCACAACTAATTCCTGTTCCTCACTCTAGTAATGTGATTTTTTAAATATAGTTATTTACATGAAATATTAAAGAATGGTATCGAATTTTACTGGTTATGTTTCTCATTTTGAAAGCACTGTTATGATTAAAATCATTTGTTCAAAAATGAAAAACTGGAAATGAATTCACTGGAAAAAAAAGTAAAACACTAATAAAAAAAAGAAAAAATGTACCAAACGAACCATTTTCGAAACTGAAGGGCACGATAGATATAATCGTGAAAATACAACGAAATCTTCAAGCGCTCTACATTTAAATTATGTTCAAAAAACAAATTTTATTATTTTTTAAAATATGGAATAGAAAGTTTTTTTGACAAATTAAAAATATATTATTTAAATTAATACTTTGTTTCAACTCATAAATTATTTTTAGCGAAAACTTTAAAACTTTATAAAGGCGGTGGTGGTGGTGCTGGGGTGGAAATGGCAAAAAAAGACTAAGATGACTGACATTTCTACTTCTTGACGCATTTTTCCAAAAAAACAAAGCTTGATCTTTCACCAAACATTTTTTATATTTTTTTTTCATCTCTGCCCAGTCTGTTCTTTTATGACCATTCTTCCATGGACTTTAACTATAACGTATTTTTTCCCTCCTTAAAATGGAAAGAAAGCTTCAGTCTACTTTTTTTAAAGTCTTTTTGATTATTTTCCAGTCTTTTTTTGATATTTTTTTAAATAATAGCAATAACAAAGAAATAATGAAAAAATAACAAAGAAATAATAATACAACACAATAAATACATTAAAAAGGCGATAATAAAACAAAATAATGCACATAACCACAAGAAAAAAAGAGGGTCTCTAGAAAAGTGGTGGTGACTGGATGTTAGAGTGATTTGGGAAGAGAGGATGATGGAGGCGGTGTAGGAAGATAATGAAGAAGAATGCAGGAGGAGGAGTACAATACAATAAAACACAAACACAAATACTATTATAGTGGCATTAAGGAAGGGGGGAAGAGGATGAAAGAGGTGGTTTGGAAAAAGAGGATGAGAAAAGAGAGTAGGGAGATCATAAAGAATGCAGTGTATGGTTATTGGTTGGTGTAAGTTCTAATACTAATGTTCGAGCAATCATGGAAGAAACCATGGGAGGTGAGTGACTCCACCTACTAACTTGATGAACTAATCAAGGTAAATAAGGAAAAAAACTTTATTTAAGTTGCTGATTAATTTAATAAATCTGCAATAATTTGGAGTAATTGGGTGAATTACTTATGAATTGATTGAAATTGCTGTCATTTATTGGAAAAACTAATGAATAAATAATGGAGTGTTGATGCTTATTGGAAGGTTTGAACTGATGATTTTGAATGGAATAATCAAAATGGTAGACAAGTCAGAACAATAATAATAATAATAATAATAATAATAATAATAATAATAATAATAATAGTAATAATGAAAATAAAAATAATAATAAAAAAATAGTGATGATAATAATAACAATAATAATAATTAAATAATAAAAATAATAATAATCAAAACTAGGTGTATTATGAATTGGAAACTTAGAAGTGATTTGAAGAATCAAAGAAGGTAAGGATAAAATTACATACTCTACTGAAGTGAAGTGAATAAAAAACGAAAATGACGGAAGGATTGGAGTAAACAGTTGATGAAATAACATAAAAAGTAGGTCAAATTGAATTCAAATGAACTCTATTGGATAAAAAATATATTGAAATAACAAGAAATTGAAAATAATACTCCCTTAAATCTATTTGAAAAGTAAACCCCATGAGCCTAAAAGAACCGTCTCGAACGAAGGGTGCATTAACAGCGCCGAACTTTTGAAACTTTCAAACCAACAGCAAACGAAAAAATTTCAGTTAATTTTAAATTTAAATTTAAAGATTCAATTTTAAATTTAGAATTTTAATTTGATGTTTAGTTTGCTGGTATTTGCTTTCAAACATCGATGACATCAGAGTTCACTTTTAAAAGTTCATATGACGTCTGCAACAGGAGAGATTATATTTGCAAAGATTGGCGAAAAAGCAATGTGATTTCATTGTCCACAATGTCCATTGTGGAGGCGGTGGATGGTAGTTGAAAAAATGGTGATGGTTTGAGAAGCGTGAAAATGACGTCAGATGTGAAACGCAAGTGTGTGTGTGTGTGTTTGTATGTATGTATGTATATATATCAGTATCATTAGGATTTTCTAATGATGTTGAAATAGTTACAAGAAATAATCACATAAAATCTAATTATTTCTTTTTTTTTCTCCTCCTCCAAGCCACAGCAAACATCACGTCACGAAATTGAAATGACGCGCTATAGAAATGTTAAAAATCCAGCGATTTTGTAGAAGAATGTGTGAGTGGAAAAAAAATGAATGAATTACTGGATAAATGAATTGAGGGATAAGTAAATGAATAAATGATTTAAATAATGGATGGATGGATGGATGAATAAATAAATGAATAAATGAATAAATAAATGGATGAATTGATGATTAAATGGGTGGATGAATGAATGGATGAATAGATTTTCAGTCTAACCGCTTATGCATTGGTGATCAATGGAAGGCTTAACTAATCGATAATCGAATATTATTTCATGGTAATTAGTTATTTAAAAGGTTATTTTAAGTTGATTAAACAACGATGATGATGATGATGACGACGATGATGGTGATGACGGAGATGATGGTGATGACGAAGATGATGGTGATGACGAAGATGATGGTGATGACGGGGATGATGGTGACGACGAAGATGATTTCATCAAATACCCCATAATTGAAGTGAGTTATCTTATAAAAAGAACACACACGCATATATATATACACACACACACACACACACACACACACACACACACACACACACACACACACACACACACACACACACACACACACACACACACACACACACACACACACACACACACACACACACACACACACACACACACACACAACACTGCGTAATCGGTCATGGGGTTGAAATATGATTAGCTGCAAAAACCACTACACCAAAACATGAAGATTAATGGAAAGATGGATGGATGAATGAAAGAATGGATAGATGTATGGATGAAAAGAGAGATGGATAAATGAATAAAAAGATGGATGAATGTATGGATAAAAAGATGGATGAATGGATGAATGAAGGTGGATGGATAAATAGAAAAATGAATGAATGAATGAAAAGATAGATGGATGAACGAATAAAAAGATGGATGTATGTATGGATAAAAAGATGGGTGGATAAATGGAAAAATGGATGAATGAATGAAAAGATGGATGAATGGAAGAGTGAAAAAATGGATGGATAAATGGAAAAATGGATGGATGGATGAAAAAATGGATGGATGAATTGATGAATGAAGATTGATGGATGGATGAATTGATGAATGAAAAGATTGATGGATAGATAAAAAAATGGATGGATGAAAAGATTGATGGATGGATGGAAAAATGGATGGAGGAATTGATGAATGGATGAATGAAAAGCTGGATAAACGGATGGTCACACGAATGATAGAAGGGTGAGGTAAGTGAAATAGATGCATAAAGCAAAATGGTTCGAATTTTAGGGGAATTAAACTTATTTTATGATTGATAATACTTAAAACTAATACTTCCACTTATAGAAATGAATATTAAAATAATAATGATAAAACAATACAAAAACAAGTAAAATAATTATGAAATAAAACAATTACTGTATACAAACACCAAATATTATAAAAAATAATACAAAAAAAACCATTGGGGTTGAAAAATAATAATAAAAATAAATATTTGGGCTTTCAATCAATTGGCATTATTCATGGAGTATCTTTGAATAAAATTAGCGATTTTTCATGAATTTTTTATTTCTAATTAAAAATGTAGTTTTATAGGAAAACTGAAATATTTTTGATAAAAATAAAAATTAAATTTTAAAAAAAAGAAAAATGAAATCAAATAAAAATGAAAAAAAAAATTAAATACAAATAACAGAATAATTGTTGGATTTTATAACATTATATCATAATAAAATCCACCAATAGTTTTCGTTTTAATCCCTTAAAACTATGCGCTTTCAAGAAAATTTTGAAACAACAACAAAACTAACTTTGACAACAGTATCAACAACAAAAATAACAATAATATTGACAACAACTATAAGAATAATGATATAAAAATAATAATAATAATACTAATAATAATAATAATATAATTATTAAAAAATAATAATAAGTGTTAATAATAAAAATAACAAAAAATGATAATAAAAATTATTAAATAACGATAATAAATAATAAAAACAATAACGGGAGCAAAAGCAATGATGATGATGACGTTGCCATCAAGTTGCTTTAACATTTTGTTCGGCCAATCTGAATTGCACACGTAATCGTCATCTCTTGGTTTATCTATTATTTTCAATTTATTCTTTATTTATCATTAATATTTCGGTAATTTATCATTATTAATTACTTATTAATCATTTATTATTATTATTATTATTATTCTGTACTTTTATTGTTATAAATTCATATTTTAAAATAATTATCTCAAATTATTTGTTTCATATTTTTTTTTTTGGTTTATTCTTTTTTTATCACAACCTTCTATATGCCATATGTCCACTATATGCAAATTGTTTTTCAACAATTATTCATAATATTAAACATATTTTATTTTCACTATCACCCTTGTTTTTTCTTTTTTTTCCGTCAAGAAAGCTTGAAACGACTACAGAAGCATCGAAAATAAATCGACAAGTCATTCTATTATCTCCTCTTCTTCAACATCTCTCCTCCTTTTCAACATCTCTCTTTCTTTCCTCCCCTCTCTTTCTTTTCAACATTTTTCTTTCTCTCCTCCCTTCTCCTCCTCTTCAATCTCCTCTCTTCTTGCTTTAACAAATTTTTTTCCTCATTCTTCCTTCCTTTTTTCTTCCCTTCTCCTCTCCCTCAATTCTCTCTCTTTAACTTCTCTTACAAGCTCCTTTCAACCTTCCGACAAACCCCCTTTTGCTCTCCTAAATATTGGAGTAGAGGGGATTCCTAGGCACAAAGATGGGGGCATCGACCTTCATGTTGGAGGCCATGATGGACTCCCCCGTCGACTTACAAAGTGGTACAACCCACTTGGTGGGTTCGTGGATGTTGCGAATCCTCTTCATGTCCTGCGACAACTCCACCTTGTCTGAGTTGATGACTGCCTGGGAGGGGGGTGGATTGAGAAGAAAGATTGAAGAGGGTGAAGATAGTCAGGTAACAATAATTAGAATAATAATAAAAATAATAAAATTATTTTTGTTATTATTGTTGTTAGCTTATTATTAAGTGGCCTGAAAGCTCTACAGGGTTAATGCCACCATAATAATATTCGTATTTGTATTGTATTGTGATATCCTTACTATTATTATTATTATTATTATTATTATTATTATTATTATTATTATTATTAATATTGTTATTATTATTATTATTATTATTATTATTATTATTATTATTATTATTATTATTATTATTATTATTATTATAGTATTAGTAGTGGTAGTAGTAGAAATAGTAGTAGTAGTAGTAGTAGTAGTAGTAGTAGTAGTAGTAGTAGTAGTAGTAGTAGTAGTAGTAGCAGTAGTAGTAGTAGTAGTAGTAGTAGTAGTAGTAGTAGTAGTAGTAGTAGTAGTGGTAGTAGTAGTAGTATGATGATGATGATTTCCATCTTCTTATTCAACTATCAACCCATCTATAAGCTCCCACCCACTCACTTACCCACTCACCCACTAACAAACCCACTCACCTACCCACTTACCCACCCACTCACCAACCCACTCACCCACCCATTCACCCACCCACCTGTACGATGACATCCATGTCGTGGATCCTGTTGCGGAGTCTGTTAAAGGTGCCGATGGTGGAGAGGCAGATCCACCCATCAGCGTCCATGTTGTCCCTCAGATACACGTCGTGACTCAAATTTTGGTCCGACATGTAGTACTCGCTGGGTGAAGAGGAGGGATGGAGGGGGTTATGGTGAGTGGGGGGGAGGATGGGAGGGGTTTATGGTGAGTAGAAGGGGAGGATTTGTAGAAAGTTAGTGGGTGGTGTATACATAAAAGCATACATACATACACAAAAACAGATACACACACACACACACACACACACACACACACACACACACACACACACACACACACACACACACAAAACACACACAAAACAGACACACACACACACACACACACACACACACACACACACACACACACACACACACACACACACACACACACACACACACACACACACACACACACACACACACACACACACACACACACACACACACACACACACACACACACACACACACACACACACACACACACACACACACACACACACACACACACACACACACACACACACACACACACACACACACACACACACACACACACACACACACACACACAGAGAGAGAGAGAGAGAGAGAGAGAGAGAGAGAGAGAGAGAGAGAGACAAGGACACAAAGCAACCAACATCTGCATCATGGCAAACTCCTGGTCGTCCATAACGTTGAAGCCATACAGTTGCTGTGGCGGTTCCATGGTAACCAGGTCAACATGTTGCATGATTTGTTGTTGTTGTTGCATCATTGAAAGCAACATTGGGTCGCTGTTCGTGTTGTTGCTTCTGTTGTTGTTGTAGCCCCGCATCCTTTTGTTGAATTTATTGACAGACTTGTAGTGGTAGTTTTGTTGGGGAGATTTGTTGTTGTTCATGTTATTAATATTGTTGTTGTTATTATTATTAGGTTGTTGCCGGTGTTGTTGTTGTTGGTTATTCCTGGGTCGGCCTTTAAAACCCTGGGCACCGCCTGGTTGTTGTTGTTGACGTTGTTCATATTTTGTATCTTTGTTTTGTTGTTGTTGGTTATCGTCATTAGCCTGTTGCTGTTTGAAATCAGCGAATTCCTCATTCGTTGTTTGT
>OX387259.1:5576759-5591759 GCA_947562095.1 Branchellion lobata
AAAAATTGTCTTTTCAGACGACACTTTCACAGTCTTGTGATTTAAACACGTGCGCTCACAAGAAAAATTGTAACAGATTGAAGCCGATTATGCGCAAAAAAATTTCCCTTTTATTGTGAGTCAAAATGTACTGGGAAAGTGCACAAACAAACGCTTCGACGCGCTTATATTTATTTCCATATGTAGACATGAAGAAACCTTAATGAATGAATTTCCGGTTACAACTTGAAAAAATGAACGTTAAAACAAAAAAACGAACTTTTTGAGCTATAATTCTTAATAATTCTATTTTATTGTTACTAAATCCTTTCTGGAATAAGCTTTGAAACGTAAAAAATCAAGATATGTGAGATGAGTTGCGCAATGCAGCAAGCACATGTAGTTAGGAATGCCCCAAGCGCATTATTTATATCAACAAAATAAACTTTCTTTTAACTTAATTCAATTCATATAAAAAAAATTTTAAATCAATTTATATATTTTTTGGTAGCACAAATTTTTTAGAAATTTCGATGCTTTTGCTCAAAATATATTCATCGTCTAGTTCTTGTATTCAGACCTAATCTAATCTGATCTAATATAATCAAATCATTTGTATAGCGCTGATTTCACACTTTTCAAAAGCGTTCTGCTACGAACTGTTCAAACAACAAAATTTTAAAGGCTTTAAGAGATGAAAGCAGAGAAGTGATAGAGGTAAGATTGGTGGAAAAAGAGTTTGATATAAGGGGCCCTCAGTAGGAAAGTGCAAATTTAGCATAAGTACTATTATAAGCTATCCTAAAAATAGAAATAAGTAGAAGATCTCAGTCCCTTACAAGGAGGCAACTTAAAAAATCAGCTAAGTAGTTAGGTGAGTGATTTTTTTTTTCAAACATGAGAGTGCAGATTTTGATAACTTTTTTTGAGAGGCAACCAGTGTAAAAAGATAAGGGTAAGAGTTTGACTGAAGAATTTATGAGTGCCAGAAACTAAGCGGGCAGCACTATTAAAAGCTTTGGTGAGAGGGCGTAGCGCGGTCTCGGGAGTCCATAGTATGAAGAGTTTAAATAGTCAAAGTGGGACAAAACAAGCGAAGAAACAAGTAATTTGAAGGTTGGATTGTCCAGGAAAAGTTCCAGTTGCTTGATACAGCGAAGATGAAAAAAAGATTGTTTAGCTACAGCTTTTATTTGTGGTATGAGAGAAAGTGAAGAACCAAAGATGAAACCTACGCTATAAATGGGGGAAAAAGAGGCAAGTGAAAGGTTAGATGTAATATTAATTGAAGGAAGAGATTCTATAAGGCGAGAAGACTTGCTAAAATATATAAGACCAAATTGCGAGGGATTGAGTTTGAAGAACATAGAATCAGTCCAAGAGATTATTTTATTAATACAAAAAAATTTTGGAGATAGCAGAAGATAAATCATATTTAGGAAATGAAGTAAAGATGTAAAAGTCATCAGCATAAAGTTGACTCTAGAGAAAATGATGAAATAACTCTTGGGAGTTCAAAAGAAGAAAAAATAAAAAGAAAAGCACCAAAAACAGAACACCAAATAGAAAAGAGGAAGAAGTAAAATGAGAGTTATTTATAGAAACTATAGAACCCTTGTTAAAGAGTTGAAAGGAAATCCATTAAATACAAAAGCCAGAAATTCCAAAAAAGGTATCAAGTTGCTGAATCAGAAAGGAGTGGTCGACAGTGTAAAAAGCAGAAGAAAAATCCAAGCAAAGAAAGAGGGAGACATTACCGTTGTCACAGGAAAGCAAAGAATCATTAATATTTTCAAGTGAGGTTTCAATACTGTATAAAGGACGAAAACCCCTGAGTAGAAGGGAGCAGATTGTTAGCCTCAAAAAAGAGAAGAAGCTGAAAATAGAAAACCTTTTTCAGAATTTTAGAAATAAAAGAAAGGTCAGATGTACAATACAATACAATACAAACACGAATATTATTATAGTGGCATTAACCCCGTAGAGTTTCGAGGCCACAGATATAGACCTATAGTTTGTTGGTAGAGAAGGATCTAGAGAGAATTTAATTTTTAGTGTAATAACAGATTTTTTAAGGTAGAAGGGAAGATTGCTGTAGTTAAAGAGAGATTAATTAGCTCAAGAAATGTTGGATAGTAAAAAAGGAAGAAAGTTCTTTAAAAATATGGGTTGGTGTAAAGTCAAGAGAACATGTGGAAGAGGACATTGAATTGATTATATTGGTTAATTCAGAGAGGGTTATTGGGGAAAAGTTATTGAGAGAAGCATCACAGAGTTTCGTAAAAACAAGAGAAAACAAATTATCATTTCTAGAAGAAAGAATTTTGTTAGACATGATGTCTTGGAAAAGCTGTGGAGAAAAAAGAAGTGGAGAGTTTTTATGCATTAATCTAGAAAGAGAGCCCCATTTAGACTTGGAGGATGAGGCAGATTTTATAGAGTCAATGAAAAAGAAAGAACGCTTAGAGTAGAAAAGACTTATATAGGATGATAACTCTTTCTGCCATTTGTTCCATGAGGCTGTAGAACGATCTGCCCGGTGGAGTCGTTCAAGCTTCCAAACAGCCCTTGTGGCAGAAAAGCATTGGCTATCAAACCAAGGAGCCTTGGAAGAAGAAAGGCGAAAAGAGGAAGTCTTTGTGGAGAGAACAGCATCAAGAATTTCAAGAAAAGAGTTATTGAAGACTGTTAGAAGAAAGATTGGGGTTAGAGAAAGAAAGAGAATCGAAGGAATACTGAGAGAAAGAGGTTATGAAAGGATCTTTATTAAATTTTGACCAAAGCCTTTTATAAAGTCTAAAATGGGAGATTGGAAAAGATGGAATAGTGAATGAGGAATTTATAAGAAAGCGGTCAAAAAAGGTAACAGATTCAGCACAGATGAGTGTTCCCGGCAGTGTGTGTTGGAAAATGAGCATGTTGGGTAAGATTAAAAAGATCAAAAATATTATCCAGTTTCAAAGAATAAGTATTCAATTTATTATTATGAGGAATATTAAAATCACCCAAAATTTAAAAAATGGGAAAATGCATATAAAGAGTCTCAGTTAAAACTGACAACTCTTCAAGGAAAATTGGGAGGGAGGAGGTAGGAGGCCTATGAATTAGTGCACTAACAAAAGTGAAAGTTGAAAGAAATTTGAATATTGAAAATAGACATTCGAATGTAGAGTAAGAAGGATAGTGAATGTTAGAAGCAGAAAATGTAGATTTATAGAACAGAGATTCCACCACAGAATGAGTGAAAAGAAGGAAAAGGTTTTGTAGGAGACCTAGCCTATTCAATAAAAGAGTGAGATGAAGGAGAAGCAGAAAGTAGAAGGTGAAGTGGCATCTTCATGCCATGTCTCCGTTAAGCCTAAAAAGTCTATAGGAGAAGTTAGAAGATAAAAAATGTTTAAAGATTTATTATTAAGTGACCTGGTGTTCAATAAAAAAAAGTTTAGTTCATTTTTAGAATTTGAAAAAGTCGGGTAAAGAAGCGGTTTTGTTAATTTACTTTTAGGTTTTTTGTGAGAATTATTATTTTGAGGAAAACGAAACTAAGGTTCAGAATTTAGTAAGTTCAGATAACAAATTCTACGTCTAACAAGGCGAGGTGAGCGAAAGGGCACAGAAGAAAGATTAAGAAGAAAGTCAGGAGAACAATTCATTGAAAATTCTAATAAAAAATATATATTCCAAACCAGTACTTAAATCTGAAAATGATATAAAAAAATATTAAAATACAATTGTCGTGCAAATTGCAAGTTTAAAACAATCCGTAGTAAAAACAGGCGTTCGTCAAGCTGCCAACCGAAGACCTATAGAAATGTTTTGATCAGATCTAAACAACTAAACATGAGTTTTCATGTTTATATTATTTCAAAAATACAATTGAATAATGATCTAACATCATATTCTCAGAATAAAAAATTCATTGAACTTTCAGCTTTTTTCTCACAACCTCAAAAGAAAAAAAAATTATTTTTAACTTTTATTGTTTAAAAAGATTTTCGTATTTAAAATATTTTTGATAAATTATTTCTATATGAATAATATTCTCATATTTATATTTCCTTATATGAAAACCTTTTTATATTACAATATTATTATTAATAGAATTTTAATATGAATATTTCATTATCTGTAATAGTACTACAATTATATTATTAACAAAACTTTGAGTATATAACTATTCCCAAGATAATGATATTTTTTCAAAATATTTGAGGAATAAAAGAAGCCTAAAAAACAACAAACACGGAAAAGAAAAAATAATAAACTTGAAAGTGTGTTAATAAAAAACTAAATAAATAACAACCAAGATGAAAAGTGAACTGAAACATAATCAAAAGTAGAATATACCAAACAAAAAAATTAAGAAGAAAAAAGAAAATTTTGAAAAATAATACCGAAAATAAAAGTGAGATTACAATAGAAGTGAATGGAAAAATAGCCATCGAAAAGATGTCAGCATGACGTAGTGATAACTTGAAAATAACTATACCATTACGAATATAATAATAATAATAATGATGGTGATGATGATGATGATGATGATGATGATGATGATGATGATGATGATGATGATGATGATGATGATGATAGAAAGAATAATAATAATAATAATAAAAAGAAGAATAATAATAATAATAATAATAATAATAATAATAATAATAATAATAATAATAATAATAAGAATAATAATAATAATAATAGTAATAATAAAACAAACTTTAAAAAAATAATGAAATAATAATGCCAATAATATTAATGATAATTAAATCATAATAATCATAAATAATAATGAATTGAATTTTTGAAGCGCCAAAGCAGGCAACTGAGTCAAATACCGATACGAATAAGAATACTTTTATAGAGGCATTGAGTTTCGAAAGCACGTTTAGGACTCGAAAGGAAGGAAAGACTTGATGATTAATGAGTTTATTGGCATGAAAGAGAAGCGAATAAATATTGACGACGCAACAAAGTGATTAAAAATGAATTAAAGTATAATGGAAGAATATTGAGAAAAATTAAGTGAATTCATCATGATTTGGCTTTAGGCGTGATCAAGCAGACTTGATTTTTCACTGCAAAACTCAGTTGTGAATAAATGCTTCGATCAGAATGTCGGAAAATTAGATAAAAATGAAATAATGTGATATAAAATTGATGTAAAAAAAAAAAAAAAAAAAAAAAAAAAAATATATATATATATATATATATATATATATATATATATATATATATATATATATATATATATATATATATATATATATATATATATATATATATATATATATATATATATATATATATATATATATATATATATATATATATATATATATATATATATATATATATATATATATATATATATATATATAAATAATTCGTCGATTGATCCTTTCACTCCTTCATTGACAAAATTTAACATTGGTGATTTGATCGTTTTTTTATCGGTTCATCCCTTGTGTCGGAACACATACATTTCATGCGGCCATATTTCACCTGTCTAACCCTTCATCCCCATCAATCCACCCATTGATCCTTGAACCCGCCAGCCAGCCAATCAACCATCAACCAGCCAATCAACCATCAACCAGCCAATCAACCAGCCAATCAACCATCAACCAGCCAATCAACCAACCAATCAACCAGCCAATCAACCAGCCATCCAATCAAACATCAGCCATCCAATCAACCATCAGCCATCCAATCAACCATCAGCCATCCAATCAACCATCAGCCAGCCAATCAACCATCAACCAGCCAATCAACCATCAGCCAGCCAATCAACCATCAACCATCTAATCAACCATCAGCCATCTAATCAACCATCAACAATCCAATCAACTATCAACTATCTAATCAACCATCAACCAGCCATGCAATCATCAACTATCCAATCAACTATCGACCAGCCAATCAACCATCAACCAGCCAATCAACTATTAACCAGCCAATCAACCATCAACCAGCCAATCAACCATCAACCAGCCAATCAACCATCAACCAGCCAATCAACCATCAACCATCTAATCAACCATCAGCCATCTAATCAACCATCAACAATCCAATCAACCATCAACCATCCAATCAACCCTCAACTATCTAATCAACCATAAATCAGTCAATCAACCATCAACCATTCATCAACTATCAACCATTCAATCAACCATCTATTCACCCACGAGCCATCCAATTACCCAACCACCCATCTAGCCCCAAACATAATGACAACAAAAAACAATAATCGAGGACAACAAAGAACAATGATGGGGGACAACAAAGAACAATGATGGGGGACAACAAAGAACAATGATGGGGGACAACAAAGAACAATGATGGGGGACAACAAAGAACAATGATGGGGGACAACAAAGAACAATGATGGGAGACAACAAAGAACAATGATGGGGGACAACAAAGAACAATGATGGGGGACAACAAAGAACAATGATGGGGGACAACAAAGAACAATGATGGGGGACAACAAAGAACAATGATGGGGGACAACAAAGAACAATGATGGGGGACAACAAAGAACAATGATGGGGGACAACAAAGAACAATAATGGGGGACAACAAAGAACAATGATGGGGGACAACAAAGAACAATGATGGGGGACAACAAAGAACAATGATGGGGGACAACAAAGAACAATGATGGGGGACAACAAAGAACAATGATGGGGGACAACAAAGAACAATGATGGGGGACAACAAAGAACAATGATGGGGGACAACAAAGAACAATGATGGGGGACAACAAAGAACAATGATGGGGGACAACAAAGAACAATGATGGGGGACAACAAAGAACAATGATGGGGGACAACAAAGAACAATGATGGGGGACAACAAAGAACAATGATGTGGGACAACAAAGAACAATGATGGGGGACAACAAAGAACAATGATGGGGGACAACAAAGAACAATAATGGGGGACAACAAAGAACAATGATGGGGGACAACAAAGAACAATGATGGGGGACAACAAAGAACAATAATGGGGGACAACAAAGAACAATGATGGGGGACAACAAAGAACAATGATGTGGGACAACAAAGAACAATAATGGGGGACAACAAAGAACAATGATGGGGGACAACAAAGAACAATGATGGGGGACAACAAAGAACAATGATGGGGGACAACAAAGAACAATAATGGAGGACAACCGAGAATAATGATGGACGACAACAAAGAGACTTTGTTATGCGGTCATGACTGATACATAAAAGTGCTGAGACAACTTTCAGCAAACACCAATCACTTTTATAAGCCACCATACAAAAACCCCCAAACGTCCAACAAACCGCCTCCTAACTCACCACAAAGGCTCGAACAACAAACCCAACCAGTCTCCTCCCCTCTAATATTAAAAAATTCACAGCCGCCACCAACCCCCCTGCCCATAAAAAATCTCACCACCACTACCAACCTGCCATAAAAGAACTCCACAACCCACAAAACCCTCCCCAAAATGACTCCCCACTGTTGCCATAAAAACCTTTTCCCAAACAACCAAAACAACTTCACCCAACCCCTCATCTACGATATGGGTGGAACTTGTGGTGTGCGGCGTGGGTTGAAGCTACGCGAGCGTAAGGGGAGGCGAGAAGGGCCGTTTGGGGGTCGGGAGCCACCAGAGGAGAGGCGTAGTGGGGAGTTCCTGAAAGGCCTAGAGACGGGGTGGGTGAGAATGGGGGCATAGTGGTGATGATCAAGAAAAATAAGAAGAGAAAGGTGGAAAAAAAAAGGAAGAGAAGAAAGAAAAGATGGATGAGAAGGAAAAATGAAAGTGTGCTGATGATGAGAATAATAGGAATAATGGTGATAATGAAGATGATTATTGATGATGATGATGATGATGATGATGATGATGATGATGATGATGATGATGATGATGATAAGGATGATGACGGCGATGATGATGGTGATGATGACGATGATGATAAAAATGATAATGATGACGACGATGATGGTGATGATGATGATGATAATGATGATGATCAAACCACCAACCAGCCAATTGAGCACCACTTTGGTAGGGCAAGATGCGATATCCCAGCTTGGGAATAGAAGAAGCGGTTGAGGAAGAGGAGGAGGATGACGTGGTGGTTTCTTTTTGTTTCCCTCCACCGCCACCACCGCCACTCCTGACGTCGTCAGTGGTCCCTTCGGTCAGATTGCTGTTCACTGCGGTGGTGGAAGTGGTGATGGCAGTGGACATGAATTAATTTGAAACTTTCTATTGTATGATTGTTTGCACCTTAGTTGCTCGGCTTGGCGCTTTAAAAATTTAATTTATTATTATTATCATTATTAATATTATTATTATAAATACTTATATAGTTGCACTTATATAAAATTATGAAAACTCATATAGTAATATTTATATATAATTATAAATACTCATGAATGATCAGATTGGTGTTCACTGGGGCGGTGGCGAAGATAAAAAATTGAAATTTGGAGATTAAACCCCTTTTCAAATCCCCCCTCAAAAGCCTTACAAATGGTGGCAGAGGCGTAAGGGTTGATGAATTGGTAGGGTTGGGCGTACAGAGAAGATCCCCCCACTACCTTATCCCCTCCCTCCCCCAGCACGCTCCCTGATAGGTCTGTGTGTGTGTGTGCATTTAGATGTGGAAAAAAACCAACAAAAGCTACAAACCAAAAAACTCTCTCACCCCTACAACAATCTCTCAGAAATCCCCCTAAAAACCAAAACACACCTCCTCCACTCCACAACACCCAACCTCCCCTCTCCCCCATTCCACAAGACCCAACCCCCACACTACATCACCCCAGAAATCCCTCTAACAACCCAACCCCCCTTCCACAACACTCTAAAAACCCCCCCAACCCCCACTCTAAGACACCCCAAAAAACCTCCCAACCCCAATCACCAGCAGCAGCATGGGGCAGTTGGTAGGTGGTGGGGTGTGAGGCGGCGTCGAGTGACGGCTGAAGAATGGTCGCTCCCGATGGACAGTGCATCACGTACTGTGGCTGTATGTGTGTGTGTGTGTGTGTGTGTGTGTGTGTGTGTGTGTGTGTGTGTGTGTGTGTGTGTGTGTGTGTGTGTGTATGTGTGTGTGTGTGTGTATGTGTGTGTGTGTGTGTGTGTGTGTGTGTGTGTGTGTGTGTGTGTGTGTATGTGTGTGTGTGTGTGTGTGTGTGTGTGTGTGTGTGTGTGTGTGTGTGTGTTTGTATGTGTGTGTGTGTGTGTGTGTGTGTGTGTGTGTGTGTGTGTGTGTGTGTGTGTGTGTGTGTGTGTATGTGTGTGTGTATGTATGTATGTGTGTGTGTGTGTGTGTGTGTGTGTGTGTGTGTGTGTGTGTGTGTGTGTGTGTGTGTGTGTGTGTGTGTGTGTGTGTGTGTGTGTATCTGTGTATGTGCGTGTGAACAAGAGCAACAGCACGTACAGTTTGTTGAGGGTGTTGGTGTTGTTGCAAAATAATTCCTTGGTTTGTTGCTGCTGAAGATGATCCTGGTAACAAGAGATTGCCTTGGTGGTGAAAAGGAGGATGATGATGATGATGATGATGATGATGATGATGATGATGATGATGATGGTGATGATGATGAAGATGATGATGATGATGATGATGATGATGATGATGGTGATGATGATGAAGATGATTTGAAAAATCTTTCAACTTCACTTCAAGATATAATGAAAATATCATTAATAGTAAGTCGGGAACTTCAAATTTTGGATAAAAAATAAATAATATTAATTTTGATTTAAAATGAATTAAATAAATTTAATTAACTTCAATTAAATTAATATTAACCTTAAATTTCTTCAAAAAATGTTCCAAAGTGCTTATATGTGGGCTAGAGAGGCTGACCAACCTGTCTGAGCAGCGGCAGGAGCCTGGATGAGATAGTTGCCTCCACCTGAAGCTGCCATCACCTGGTAACCACCCGGAGTGGCTGCTGTGGCGTGGTTGGTGTGGCGTGGTGTGGTTGGAGTGGCGTGATTGGTGTGGCGTAGCTGCTGTAGCGTGGTTGTTGTGATTTGGTTCGATAGGTTGTTATGGGGTGGTTGTTGTGGCGTAATTGGAAGAGTTGTCGTAGGGTGGTTGCAGTGGTGTTGCTGTTATAATGTGATTTTTTTGTAGTTGTAGATGTTATGCTGTGTTGGAAGTTATCAACATCATACTACAAAGACTCTTTCCGTGAAGTAACACCAGCCACAACTACCCATTACTACCCCCTCCCGTACCCCCAGTCCCCATCAAACAACCACCCTACCCAAACACCACCCTAACTCCACCCACACCCCTAACCACTCTGAGCCCCAGCCATCATGAGACCAGGAAAGGGGTTGGCTTGGTTGATGACCACGCCCCCTGGAGTCACAGCTCCACCCCCCTGCATCAGATACCCTCCTCCAGTGGCTCCCTGCATCAGGTATCCCCCACTGCCCCCTCCCACCACCATGTACTGTGGCTGGGCACTTGCCTGCTGGGCTAGGTACTTCACCCCTCCTAAGTGGGTAAAGTAGGGTGGGGTAGAGGTTTGTCTTTATGTGTTTGTTTGTGTGTTTGTGTGTATTTCCTTTTATGTATGTGTACCCTAACCTTTATCTGCTTTAAACCCATCGATAAATGCTTCTTATCACCAACAAAACCCAAACCCATTCATCTAACCACATATTCACTCCCACCTACTCACCTACCCTCGACAACTCCCCTACTTATCACCCACGCACTCAAATACCCTAACCCCTCCTCCCCCCCATCTACCCATCCACCCCTGTACACCAAACCAACCCCACCCACATACACCCACTCACTTTCTCACACCTACACCCACTAACCCACCTCCATCCACCCACAAACCCACCTCCATCCATCCACAAATCCACCTCCATCCACCCACAAACCCACCTCCATCCACCCACAAATCCACCTCCATCCACCCACAAACCCACCTTCATCCACCCACAAATCCACCTCCATCCACCCACAAATCCACCTCCATCCACCCACAAACCCACCTCCATCCACCCACAAATCCACCTCCATCCACCCACAAACCCACCTCCATCCATCCACAAACCACCCCTCTCCACCCACAAATCAACCTCCATCCACCCACAAATCCACCTCCATCCACCCACAAACCCACCCACCAGCTCCGACGACGGGTGTTGCAGACTGGATCACTTGTCCCACATCGGAGTAGGCACCCCGGTAGGCAGAGGCCAGTTCCACTGGAGTGAGAAGAGAGCCAGAGTGTTGGAGATAGGATTGGGAAGCAAGAATGCCCAAGGAGCCGTCGGGAAGCATCACCATTCCTTGCTCCTGTGCCCCCGAGTGGCTTGGAACCGACTCCCTCGCCTCGGCTCTCTTGCACTCCACCTTGCGAGAGGGAGAAAGGCGGGAGGGTTTGGGTGTTGAAAATGGGTGGTTTTTCGGATGAGGAAAGATGGGTGAGACTGGAAATGGGGGGTATTAGGTTGAAGATTGGGTGGAGTTTGTTAGAGAATGGGAGTGAGGTTGGACTGAGGCTGTCTTGATGGAAGAAGGGCGGAATGAACTGAAGAGTGAATGGGTGTTGCTTGAAAATAGGTGATATTGCTGAAAATGATTGGTGGTGTCATGGTGGTGGTTGGTGGTGTCGTTGTGGTGGTTGGTGGTGTCGTTGTGGTGGTTGGTGGTGTCGTTGTGGTGGTTGTGGTGTCGTTGTGATGGTTGGTGGTGTCGTTGTGGTGGTTGGTGGTGTCGTTGTAATAATTGGTGGTGTCGTTGTGATGGTTAGTGGTGTCGTTGTGGTGGTTGGTGGTGTCGTTGTAGTGGTTGGTGGTGTCGTTGTAATGGTTGGTGGTGTCGTTGTGGTGGTTGGTGGTGTCGTTGTGATGGTTTGTGGTGTCGTTGTGGTGAATGGTGGTGTCGTTGTGATGGTTGGTGGTATCGTCGTGATGGTTGGTGGTGTCGTCGTGGTGGTTGGTGGTGTCGTCGTGATGGTTGGTGGTGTCGTTGTGGTGGTTGGTGGTGTCGTTGTGATGGTTGGTGGTGTCGTTGTGGTGGTTGGTGGTGTCGTTGTAGTGGTTGGTGGTGTCGTTGTAATGGTTGGTGGTGTCGTTGTGGTGGTTGGTGGTGTCGTTGTGATGGTTTGTGGTGTCGTTGTGGTGAATGGTGGTGTCGTTGTGATGGTTGGTGGTATCGTCGTGATGGTTGGTGGTGTCGTCGTGGTGGTTGGTGGTGTCGTCGTGATGGTTGGTGGTGTCGTTGTGGTGGTTGGTGGTGTCGTTGTAGTGGTTGGTGATGGCGTTGTGATGATTGGTGGTGTCGTTGTGGTGGTTGGTGGTGTCGTTGTGATGGTTGGTGGTGTCGTTGTGGTGGTTGGTGGTGTCGTTGTGATGATTGGTGGTGTCGTTGTGGTGGTTGGTGGTGTCGTCGTGATGGTTGGTGGTGTCGTTGTGGTGGTTGGTGGTGTCGTTGTAGTGGTTGGTGATGGCATGGTGGTAGTTGATTGGTTACAAAGAGAAAGAAAGAATGGTTAAGGTCTGTGAATCAAGGCGTTATTAAGCAAATGAAAAAGGCGATGGCTAATAATAGGGTTATGAGATACCGAAGAAATTAGTGATGAGACGATGAACTAGGCAATTAAAAATAATTGAATTAACTTTATTAAAAATAATTGAATAAATGAAAAATAAAGTTATTAAAAATTTAAATAATTAGAGGAAAGTTTAGTTGAAAAATAAAAGAACAATCACTCAGAACTCAAATCTTAATCTATAGGAAACTGCTCGGACTTGATAACATAAATTCTAGAACAATCTTCAGATGATATCTAGAATAGTTTTCATAATAAGCCACATGGTAATCTTCATTGTAATCTCTCAAGGAACCAAGATTAAGGACTAGCATGACGTTGTAGGAAGCTTGGATTAGTGAAGATTAAAAGAGAAGATATCGATAAATGATTTAGAAATTGGTTGTAGATGATTTGAGGGATGCTTGATGGGTGATTTAAAAATGATTAATTAATAATTTAGAACAAGGGTGAAGATTAAGAAGATGTTTGAAAACTAAAAAAACTGGTTAAAGATTTAAAAAAGATTAGAGAAAAATTGAGAATAATGGAAAAAACAGGAAATGCAAGTAATTATAACAGAATTGAACTAATTAATACTTATTATTATTCATAACAAATTTAATGAGGATTAAAAATCATAAGACTTGGAAAAGTGAAAAAAGCAAAATTGTAAAATGAGTTATAAATTGAAAGAAATTAAGGGAAGGAAGGAGGAAAGAAGGGAGGAAAGAAGGAAGGAAGGAAGGGAGGAAGGAAGGGAGGAAGGAAGGGAGGAAGGAAGGGAGGAAGGAAGGGAGGAAGGAAGGGAGGAAGGAAGGGAAGAAGGAAGGAAGGGAGGAAGGAAGGAAGGGAGGAAGGAAGGGAGGAAGGAAGGGAGGAAGGAAGGGAGGAAGGAAGGGAGGAAGGAAGGAAGGGAGGAAGGAAGGGAAGAAGGAAGGAAGGAAGGAGGGGAGGAAGGAAGGGAGGAAAGAAGGGAGGAAAGAAGGGAGGAAAAAAGGGAGGAAAGAAGGGAGGAAAGAAGGGAGGAAAGAAGGGAGGAAGGAAGGGAGAAAGAAAGAAGGGAAGGAAGGAAAAAAAAAGAAGGGAGGAAGGATGAAAGAAATGAAAGTTGTTGAGTGATGCCACACACCCTTAGCCACTCTAAGAATCCTAGTAACATGCCTATAATAAAAATAATAATAATAATAATAATAATAATAATAATAATCTGAATTGGAATGGATTGATAAAAGGATTTGGAACTGGTATTATTATTATTTTTATTATTCCGGAAGGAATAACTGAAGAGCCCAAAAGTGAGGTTGAAATCTTTTATGTAATTTCAAGTTAATGAGGTCATCAGCCGAATTTGTAATCAAGTTAATAGGTGAGTGATAAGATTGACTTTAATTAGGAAAGTAGTGAATGCAAAATTAATAGGGTTGGGTGTTAATTAATCAGGTAAATGAATAGTGCGTGAAGGGTGCGCAAGCGTCGAAACGAAATAATAGCATCGAAAACAAAAACGCGCAAATAATAATATTAATAATGATAATGATAATAATAATAATAATAATAATAATAATAATAATAATAATAATAATAATAATAATAATAATAATAATAATAATAATAATAATAATAATAAGAATAATAATAATAATAAGTGAAAATATTAATGTCGAACAGACTTTGAAAAGCTGGTTTGGCAAGAAAGGTGATGATGATGAGAAGGATGATGATGATGATGATGAAAAAAACAGAAAAAGAAATAAATAATATTGATAAAAGTGATAATTAAAAAGATGATGATATTGTTAACAATCTTCTGGAATGTTAGGCGTGAAAAGCTATAGTAATGAAAAGATAACAATAATAATAATAATTCTAACAATGTGAATAATAAATTTAAAAGAAATAATATTATTAATAATAATATTTCTAATATATTATTTTCAATAACATCAAACTCGAAGATTGAGAACAAAGAAACCAAGAAAGAATTATTGAAGGAAAATGTTCTCGAAGTGAAATAGATGAAAAATTGCTCACTATAACAAGAACCAAGAAGTTAGTTGCTATGGTGACTAAGGCAGACGATTAACTCAAACGTGGAAAATTAACTTTAATAATGGATTCTATAGGAAGGCAAAAGAAGTTTTGCCTTTGAAAATGAAGGGAGCTAACTTTTAAATTCAAAAGTCGAGCCGTGAAGCCATTAGTTTGACCATAGTTTCGATTTTTTTTTGTTTATGTTTACAAAAGTGTTGACACCCTTGTTGACAAATCAATATGACGTCATAACAACGGCAACGGCTAAGGCCACTTGCGCACGCGTGTCAAGGCGGTGAAAACATTTTGGGAACTAGAAAAAACAATAACAACTTTGACAATAACAATAACAAACGTAACAATAACAATTTTTACAATAACAATAACAAACATAACAATAACAACTCAAACAGAAACAACTGACAAGAA
>OX387259.1:5599259-5614259 GCA_947562095.1 Branchellion lobata
ATAAATTACATAAAAATATTATGAATAAAAATTCAATTTTTATTATTTTATTTAAACAATAGTAAAACAATTATCTTTTTTAATCACCCTATTTCATCCGGCTGAGACATTTCGGTTTTTACAATAAATAAAATAAATGAATAAAGCATAGACAGCATAGCATTTTGAAATTTTTTTAAATAAATTTTTTTTAAATAAATATAAATTGTTCAAAAAAATTCGAAAGTATTAAATACTATGATTTTTTTAGTATTTCAAATAATTCAATTTTTTTTACAATTCAAGAGTTTTCTTTTAAAAATTAAAAACCTCTTTAATTTGGAATTTGAACCTAAGATCATCATATTGTAGTGGCAACTCTTTATTTATGTATAGCAAAAATCTTAATTTTATCTATCATTCTTTCAATGTTTCAAAAAAAATTTCACTTCACATTTCATGTACGCTTGCAACTATTTTTTCTTCTCTCATTTTAAAATCCAAATTTTATTCATAGTCCTAATTGAATGACATTCAAATAACCACTTATCGCTTTTAAACAGGTTTTCATAACTAAAAGTTTTATTGGTATCAGTTTAAGTGGACATGTAATCGATTTGTCGACTTATACCAACTCTATCTGGGGTCAAAGATCCTTGTCGAAATCACTCCATAATAAATAAATGATGATTATCAGTTTTTCACAAACAAGCTCACAATTGTTTGCATGAAAACCTTATCTTTCGATTTCGAGACTTGAACTCGAAAGCAGTATTATAAAAAGCGAACTTGAGCAACAAATAATTCATTTTGAATTTCAATCTCTGGAGTTGACATTTCTAGAAAAAAAATTCTCGAAAAAATTGGAATTCAAATAAAAAACATCAAAAACTTGGTTGAATACAAGGAGATTTCTCATCAACACCTCTTCAACTCTTTCAAATTCATTCAAAATTTATCTTTTTCCACTATGAGTAGTGAAAAAAATCATCCCCACTTCTCATCTACCTTTAACAATCCCCCCCAATCTTTATCCAGTCTTGTCAATCCCACCCAATCTTCATCCAGCCTTGTCAATCCTACCCAATCTTCATCCATCTTTGTCAATCCCACCCAATCTTTATCCATCTTTGTCAATCCCACCCAATCTTCATCCAGCCTTGTCAATCCCACCCAATCTTCATCCAGCCTTGTCAATCCCACCCAATCTTCATCCAGCCTTGTCAATCCCACCCAATCTTCATCCAGCCTTGTCAATCCCACCCAATCTTCATCCAGCCTTGTCAATCCCACCCAATCTTCCTCCATCTTTGTCAATCCCACCCAATCTTCCTCCATTTTTGTCAATCCCACCCAATCTTCATCCAGCCTTGTCAATCCCACCCAATCTTCATCCAGCCTTGTCAATCCCACCCAATCTTCATCCAGCCTTGTCAATCCCACCCAATCTTTGTCCAGCCTTGTCAATCCCACCCAATCTTTATCCAGCCTTGTCAATCCCACCCAATCTTCATCCAGCCTTGTCAATCCCACCCAATCTCTGTCCAGCCTCGTCAATCCCACCCAATCTTCATCCAGTCTCCATAATCCCACCCAATCTTTATCCAGCCTTGTCAATCCCACCCAATCTCGGTGCAGCCTCGTCAATCCCACCCAATCTTCATCCAGCCTCCATAATCCCACCCAATCTTCATCCAGCCTTGTCAATCCCACCCAATCTCTGTCCAGTCTTGTCAATCCCACCCAATCTTTGTCCAGCCTTGTCAATCCCACCCAATCTTCATCCAGCTTCAATAATCCTACCCAATCTTCATCCAGCCTCCATAATCCCACCCAATCTTCATCCAGTCTTGTAAATCCTACACAATTTTCATCCAGCTTCCATAATCCCATCCAACCTTTGTCCACTTCCTGCCACCTCATTTACAATGCAAAGATCTACGCTGGCACTAAAACACCCAATTCATGGATGGCTTTCAACAAACAAACAGGTTTTAGAACTTCCTTCAAAATTTCATTTTTAAAGTTAACTTGTAAAATTTTAGGTATATTTTTTAGATTTTTTTTCCTTTTCATTCATTTTACTAAAATTTGGATTTATTTGTATTTTTTTTTTAATTTAACTTTTCTTTTTTTCCAGTTTATTTCAATATTTTTCAGTATACTGAAAAGTGGGGATTTTCATAGATTAATTTCAAAAGACTGGAATCCACTTTCAATACTATTAATAATAATAATAATAATAATAATAATAATAATAATAATAATAATAATAATAATAATGAAAATAAAAATAATAAAAACAATAATAATCACCCTAGAAATGAATTAATTCAATTTATTAACCACTTAACTATCTTTATTTGTAGCGGTCAAGAATTGCCCTCAGAAATAAGCCACTTGAATTATTAACTGTCAACAACAATCACTCGAACAACTGAATGCAACTTGACCGCTTGATCATGCATAAAGACCGAAGTTCTGATTGCGATATATAATGCTGGTACATGCTTGGACGTGTGGCGTCTCTCGCGCTCATGGTTGGCTTCACTGCGTTGATCCCGCTTCATAAAGAAGGACCTCATTTATTCTTTCATCGTCATATTAAACAATAAAAGCAACTCTCCTTCAATTGGCGACCAACGGAAAAACCCAGCGAAATCGATCTCTACCAACTGCAACAACCACACCAATAACTTCAACAATCTCAACTTTTTCAACAGACACGGTAACATTTGCTGAAAAAAAACCATTTCGCAACCGCAACAAAACCACATAATTTTCTCACAACTAACACCTCTACCAACAACAACAGCCACCAATACAACAACAAGAAATCATGGTTGTCAAGACAATCTCTCAATTCAACCAACCAACCAACCAACCAACCAACCACCGCTTTCCACTAGCCCTCCCATCAACCAAGCATCCGCTCGACTCAAAGCAACTTTATGTCAATAAAACGCTCACTACTTAATCGTTCGGTTAATTAATTATCGAATATTCCGATCAAGAGTCACCTGACTTCCGAAAAGGGCTCAAAACCTTCATCTGACAACACAAAAACCATTTTCAATTTTAACCCCAAGACAATTTTGGGCCGAGAAGATTCATTGAAATGGTTAGCTTTTATAGAAGATTTAATGTAGCTTCAACCGTACAATCTTTTTAAACCTTAATTGGAAGCACCAACGAAAAAAATCACACGTTGCCCGATGAGCTTTTACTCACGTAAAGAACAGCACAAAACAGTTTGGCTCAAGGTACTTCTGGCCAGAGATGAAACAAGACAGCTCAAAATTTTTAACCACTTGTCTGTCTTGCCAAAAAACAAAAATCCACAAACACTACAAAATGCTATGAACCATTCAACGAAAAACCTAAAGAAGAAAGTAATCTTTGATTTAACATGAACCCAAGTATTTTAGAGGATTTTATTTAAGTTAATCAACAATCGGCATATATGACTCTGTCTCAAAGAGAGTGACTCCTGTAGCAGCCAAGAATTGCTCTCAAAAATTAGCAACTTGAATTATTAATTTTCAACAACAATCACTCGAACAATGGAATATAACTTGGCCATGAATTAAGACCGAGGTGCTGATTACAATCTATAAGGCTGGTACATGCTTGGACGCTAGGACGCATAGCGTCTCTCGCGCTCATGGGTTGATTTCGCTGTGGTGATTCCGTTTTATAAAAGACCTTGTTTGTTCTTTTATCGTCATATTAAACAATAAAAACATAGGCAAATCTCTCAGCTTCATTAACTATTCAACCAATTTAACACTAATTAATTAATTAATCAATTTATTAATCAACCCCCCCCCCCCCCAGGAGTGATTGAAGAGCTGGGAGTACATGACCCACCCAGGCACTTTGAAGGAGCCACCCGTACTGACTGCAAAGTAACCAATGCTGAGTTAATTTCAAAATCGTAAAATTGAATTTTAGTCGTAATCCTCATTTGCCTGATTTCCAACCCCCTGGCTCACCTTAACTCTCCTAACTTCTCCCAACTCTACCAACCCACCCCCAAAAATTTCCAACCTCACCAGGGTCGACTAATGTTGCCGGGTTTCCACGACAGTCACTTGCACATGTCTTGGTATGGACAACAACTAAACCAGGTCAACTTGGCGGGTTGCACGTCTATAGAGGCGCTCAAAGACAAGCTCCGCCACTTTTTGCGCCAAAATCCCTCCGCCAAGTGGATAAGTGGATACGGATGGGAACAAGATCGCTTGGGACGCTTCCCCGTCGCCAAGGATATCGATGACGTGTGCAGGGATGTGCCTGTCTTCCTCAGGAGGGCCTGCTACCACGTGGCGGTCATCAACCAAAAACTTATGGACATGGCGGGTGATCTCGCTTTTTTTTTCTATCTATTATTATTTTTTTAACCTTTATTCATTCCAAGTTAATTTTTTTTATATTATTTGTTTTTATTTATTCCAAGTTTATTATTTTATTATTATTTGTTTTTATTTATTCCAAGTTTATTATTTTATTATTATTTGTTTTTATTTATTCCAAGTTTATTATTTTATTATTATTTGTTTTTATTTATTCCAAGTTTATTATTTTATTATTATTTGTTTTTATTTATTCCAAGTTTATTATTTTATTATTATTTGTTTTTATTTATTCCAAGTTTATTATTTTTGTTCTAATTTTGTTGTTGTCGTTTCATTATTTTTTTCTATTCTACTTTCAATCCTCAACACCGCCATCACAACCACAAACATACGAAGGCATAAACGAGAACCACCCGAACAAAGAACTGATAGACACGTACCCACGTGACTACGCGTCAGGAAATGGCGGGAAAGCAACAGGGGTGATAAAAGAGGAGTTACTGAGAGAGGTACGATAGTAGTACAGTGTAGTCGATGACAACACAAGGTTGTTTGGTCCGATAACAGAATTTTCATTAGTTTATCGCCCAATCCAACAATGTAATGATATTACCCACATTGACAACAATGAAACCATTTAAAAAGATACCGCAAGGATACTAATTAAAAAGAGAACAATTGATACCAATAACAAGGATAACACAATTGATGCTACATTGATGCCATAAGACATCACGTTGATACCATCATAACAGTTTTGATACCGCCGCCACAGGTGCAGTTGCAGAGAGGCGCAGAGACACACGAGGAGAGGCTGGGCTACCTGCAGAGCGCCATCGAAGAGTTGTTGAAGGCTGGAGTCACGTGCGCACATCCGTGCGAAAAAGACACGTGGGCGGAGTTTGTGCGTCTCTATGACGACCAGCGACTGCCAATCAGGATCGCTTACTGCACCTACGGCATGCCAGTCTTTGGTGAGGAAGCCAAAGATCATAAAGAAGCGCCTTTTTTCAGTTTCCCGGAAACACATGACGACCACCGGGGTGATATGTTGCACGTGGGTAGGCTCAAATTCTTTGCTGATGGCGCCTTGGGAGCTCACACGGCCGCTCTCAGTCTCCCCTACCGACGCCAGGGCAGTTACCATGACAACCAGCAAGACAATGAGGAAGAAAATAAGAAAGACAAGAAGCAGGACAACGAGCAGGATGAAAAGAAAAAAAATAACCATAGCAACGACCATGGCAACCGTTGCGTACATGTAAACCGTGGAATAATGAGAATTACCGAGGTTTTTTTTTTCATTTTTCCGATTTAATTTATTTTTCCGATTTAATTTTTTTTTCCGATTTAATTTATTTTTCAGATTTAATTTTTTTTTCAGATTTAATTTATTTAGATTTTTTTTTTTCAAAAAATTGTTTAACTTTACAAAAAAATGTCATCCATTCCTATAAACCTCACCATTTGCATAAAACTCGTTTATCTTCCCACTAACCTTCAACTCTCAAATCATCCTCATTCAAACCCCCAAACGCACCACCAACCCCCACCCAAACTCCCAAAATTCCCACCAAACCCTCACATAAAACCTAAAACTGTCACATAACTCTCTCTTCCACCAACCCTCCCTCCCACCCAACCCTCCCTTCCACCCAACCCTCTTTTCCACCCAACCCTCCCTTCCATTCAACCCTTCCTTCCACCCAACCCTCTCTTCCACCCAACTCTCTCTTCCACCCAACCCTCCCTTCCATTCAACCCTCCCTTCCACCCAACCCTCTCTTCCACCCAACCCTCTCTTCCACCCAACCCTCTCTTCCACCCAACCCTCCCTTCCATTCAACCCTCCCTTCCATTCAACCCTCTCTTCCACCCAACCCTCTCTTCCACCCTACCCTCCCTTCCACCCAACCCTCTCTTCCACCCTACCCTCCCTTCCACCCAACCCTCCCTTCCATTCAACCCTCTCTTCCACCCAACCCTCTCTTCCACCCAACCTTTTCTTCCACCCAACCCTCCCTTTCACCCAACCCTCTCTTCCACCCAACCCTCCCTTCCATTCAACCCTCCCTTCCATTCAACCCTTCCTTCTATTCAACCCTCTCTTCCACCCAACCCTCCCTTCCACCCAACCCTCTCTTCTACCCAACCCTCTCTTCCAACCAACCCTCTCTTCCACCCAACCCTCCCTTCCATTCAACCCTCCCTTCCATTCAACCCTCTCCTCCACCCAACCCTCCCTTCCACCCAACCCTTTCTTCCACCCAACCCTCTCTTCCAACCAACCCTTTCTTCCACCCAACCTTCCCTTCTACCCAACCCTCCCTTCCATTCAACCCTCTCTTCCACCCTACCCTCCCTTCCATTCAACCCTCTCTTCCACCCTACCCTCCCTTCCATTCAACCCTCCCTTCCATTCAACCCTCCCTTCCACCCAGCCCTCTTCTCCATTCAACCCTCCCTTCCACCCAACCCTCCCTTCCATTCAACCCTCCCTTCCATTCAACCTCCATTCCATTCAACCCTCCCTTCCATTCAACCCTCCCTTCCATTCAACCCTCCCTTCCATTCAACCTCCCTTCCATTCAACCCTCCCTTCCATTCAACCCTCCCTTCCATTCAACCCTCCCTTCTATTCAACCTCCCTTCCATTCAACCTCCATTCCATTCAACCCTCCCTTCCATTCAACCCTCCCTTCCATTCAACCCTCCCTTCCATTCAACCCTCCCTTCTATTCAACCCTCCCTTCCATTCAACCCTCCCTTCCATTCAACCTTCCCTTCCACCTAACCTTCCCTTCCATCCAACCCTCTCTTCCACCCAACCCTTTCTTCCACCCAACCCTCTTTTCCACCCTCTCAGGAGGGCTTGGTGGAGCAGTTGAGGGAGTTTGCAGAAAGGAGGGGGTATCGAGTGGAAGTGCACGTGATTGGAGACAGATCGGCCGAGGTGGTCCTTAAAGGCCTCTCCAAGGCCGCTGTTGATCCCGCTTCCCGTCCTGTACTCATCCACTGCCAGGTTTTTATCCATCCATCCATCACTCATTCGTTCGTTCATTCATCCACTGCCAGATTTTTATCCATCCATCCATCACTCATTCTTTCGTTCATTCATCCACTGCCAGGTTCTTATCCATCCACCTATTATTTTTTAATCCATTCATTCGTGCATTCATTTATTAATTCATTCGTTCATTATTACTTAATTCATTCATTAATCTAGCAACCCATCATTTCATCCGTTGTCTCAATCATGAATTATTTCACTCACATATTCATTCATACATTTACTCTATTACAACATTCCTACAAGCAAAACCCACTACCCAGCTTCCTTCCATGACCATCCTAACCACCATAACCACCACCGTCACTGCTACCACCACTATCACTACTACAACCATCAGCATCTCCAACATACCACCACCCTTACACCACCACTGCCACGCCACCATCCTCACACCACTACCACCAAAATCATTACTAACACCACTATCATCATCACCAACACCACGCTACACCACCACCACCACCACCACCACCGCCACCACAGATCTTACGCAAAGACCTGCTTCCTCTGATGAAGGAAAGGGGCGTCATCGCCAATGTCCAACCACAGTTTGTCAACACGGATGGCAGGTGAGAAGGAGGAAGAGTCGGAAGGAGTTGGGAGGAGGAGTAAGAAGGAGAAGGAGGAGAAGTCAGGAAGAAGTAGGAGAAGTCAGGAGGAGTCAGAAGAAGAAGGAGTCAGAAGGAGAAGGAAGATGAGTCAGAAGGAGTCAGAAGAAGTTGGGAGGAGGAGTCAGGAGAAGAAGGAGGAGGAGTCAGGAGGAGTTAAGATGAGTCATGAGGAAGAGTTGGGAGAAGTTAGGAGTAAAGATGATTTAGAAAAAGCAAAAAAGAGTTAAAAGGATCAAAAAGAGTCAGAAGGAAAAATGAAAAGTTAAGAGAAAAAAGATATAGGAGGAGTTATAAAAAGTATAGGAGGGTAGGGAAAAAAAAGAAAAGTTAAAAAGAGGAAGAAAAGGAAAAAGAAAAAGAAAAAAAAAAGAAGAAAAGGGAAAAGAAAAAAAAAAAAGGAAGAAAAGGGAAAACAGAAGAATGTTTGGAAGCCAGAAATCAATGATCAAAAGGGGGAAAGGGGATGGAGAAAAAGAAGAGAAAATGATGATGACGATGATGATGAGGAGGAGGAGGAAGAGGAGGAGGAGGAGGAGGAGGAGGAGGAGGAGGAGGAGGAGGAGGAGGAGGAGGAGGAGGAGGAGGAGGAGGAGGAGGAGGAGGAGGAGGAGGAGGAGGAGGAGGAGGAGGAGGAGGAGGAGGAGGAGGAGGAGGAGGAGGAGGAGGAGGAGGAGGAGGAGGAGGAGGAGGAGGAGGAGGAGGAGGAGGAGGAGGAGGAGGAGGAGGAGGAGGAGGAGGAGGAGGAGGAGGAGGAGGAGGAAGAGAAGGAGGAGGAGGAGGAGGAGGAAGAGGAGGAGGAGGAGGAGGAGGAGGAGGGGTAGGGAGAATAAAATGATGATGATAATCATCATCCCATAGGTGGATCAATGACATTCTGCCCACAAAATTACACGATTACGCTTACGCGTGGAAAACTCTGATGGATGAAGGTGAGGAAGGAGAGAAGGAGGAGAAGGAGGAAGAGGAGGAGGAGAAGGAGGAAAAGAAGGAAAAGGAGGAGAAAGATAATCATCATACTCACCTCCAGGCATCCCAGTAGCAGCTAGCTCAGACGCGCCCATAGAAATCCCTTCCGTCCTCCACGGCATATTCGACCTAGTTTTCAGATTGGTCGGAAATAGGAATGCGCATGAAAATAAAAATATTTATAAGTAGGTTTTTTCTTTTTATTTCACCATCAATTCATCTTTCCATCACTTCACTATCAATCCACCATCAACTCAACTCTTTCTTCCATTCCAACTCACCCCCATTTCCCACCCTAATCTTCATCCCATCCAACCTATTCTTCTTCCATCCATCCATTCTTCTTTCTTCCTTTTTCCCATAATTTTTCTTTCCCTTTTCCACCGTCTTCCTGCCTACTCAACCATCTTTTTCTTCTTCTTCCCTTCCCCACAGACCTGAAGAACGACTCTCGATCCACCAGGCCATTGACCTATATACCAGAGCGGGAGCTTTCGCCGCTGGAAAGGAAGATTATCTAGGTCAACTTCTACCTGGTTACCAAGCAGACTTTGTTGTGCTTGACAACGATATCGTTGCTATGCCGCAACTTGCTGCTACCGCTGTTGTTATGGAAACGTGGGTGGGAGGAGTGAAGAGGTGGTCGTGTGAGTGATGTTACCTACTCTTGAAGTGTTCATAATCTTATGTCTAAATCTAAGCTTTTTTTAAATAATATTGATTAATCTAATCTTTTTCAATCTAATCCTGATTGAGTGAATCTAATCATGTTGATTTATTCATCTTCTTTGACTTGTTTTATTTTTGTTTTGGTGATCTCATCCTCCTGCTCCGATTCAAACTAATTCGTCTCATGTGAAATTTTCAGAGAAAAATCTACCCAAAAAATTGAACTATATCATAAATGATAATTTAATTTTTCTCTCAATACTTCATTTTTATTTCGGATCTTTTTCACTCGTCTCATTCAAATTTTTTTCCATTTTCATGACCTACGAATAACAATGTTATTATTTTATCTATCCTTGACTACAGCAATCTTTCCTTCTATCCTTAAAAATCTTTCATTACACCAATAATCAAAAATTATCTCTAGATTTTTCTCTACCAAAAAACTATAGGCCCATATCTAATCTCCCTTTTATTTCAAAAATTCTGGAAAAGGTTTTCTATTTTCGGCTTCTCCCTTTTTTATGGCTCACAATCGGTTCCCTTCTACTCCTTCTGGATTTAGTTCTTTTCGCAGTACGGAGACTTCACTTTTAAAAACATACAATACAAACACGTATATTATTATAGTGGCATCAACCCCATAGAGTTTCGAGGCCACCCTAAAACGTCTCATTGAAATTGGTGAAAAATTAAAAATAGAATTAACTAAGTAAATAAAATGAAAGTAAGAATAAATTATTTCTAAAAAAGAAGTAGAGTATCATTATTATGATAAAGGGAAAGATTTATTGAATAGGTCGACAAAATGATTTTGTTGAACTTGAGGATTTTAAGTTGTGAAGCAGGTTTGGTTTCCGTTTTCGCGAAAGGATGTATGGCCGTTATTTTACTTCTTTTTTTATTTAAAATATTTTTATTAACTAGTTGAGCTTTAAAGATTCAAATATTAGTTATAAATAAATTAATTTGTCCAAGAGTTATAGTTTTTGCTGGTTACAAAGATTTTAAAGGTATTGCCGAATCCGCCATTTTCTCTTGAAATACAGACATTGCAGTTAAATCGTCAACCAACGCCTACATAAATATTGTTTGCCAAATAACTCAACAAGAAAGTAAACAAGTGTTGAAGGGCATCGCAAAAGTTTGTGGTATCCTGATGGACTTGTGAATTTAAGAAATGGCTGAAGAAGAAAATGGCATTGCTGTAAAATCGTCAACCAATCGGCTACAAAAATACCGTTTTCCAACTTTAAAAAAAGTGAGCTATTGTTGAAAGCATTGCAAGGAATTGTGGTATCCAGACAAACTTCCTTGTGAATATAAGAAATGGCTGAGAAGAAAAAGAAAAGAAAAGAAATAACTTAAAATAACTTAAAATGCAACAGCTATGTTATGTGGCTTTTAGATATGATTCAATTATCATTGTAAAACTCATTTATTTGATTTAATAAACAATTCTGCTTTTGAATTTCTTAGAACCTTTTAACATTCCAGTTTTGGTTAATTTAATGAAACATTCTTCAATAGTCACTCAATATAAACTATGACTCAATTCTGAGTTTTTGAGATTTATTAATTTGATTCTATAGTCAGTTTTCGATCTTTTGCAACAGACACTTGACAATTCTTATGACATTCGGTTATTGTTGATTTTAGTTTTTTCTCATTTTGATTGTTCACTATGTTTTGTACTATTTCCAGCGTTTGTCTGCATTTGATTCAATAAAGACTAGTAAAAAAAGAGGTCGTTCCACAACTTAGGTCCGCTGACGCTGAACTTTTTTTAATTCTAATGATTTCAGCTTGTGCTTGTTGGGAACAACGTCCTTTGACTTAGCCGATCTCAATCTTTGTTTTTCCGGCAGACTAGCAACTGGAACTAGGTCACGTGTCAGATACACAAAACCCTCGTTAGACAAACATTTTTACATCTGCAGAGCAAGTTTATATTCTATTCTTTCATCAATTTTCAGTCAGTGAGCTTACTATCATCGGCTGCACCAAGAATGTCTGAATAAACTTTTGTGACAGCCGTTTCAGTGGAATGATGACGACGGTAAGCTGATTGGTTGGTGGAGAAAAGGTTTGAATTATTTAAATAGCTCATGATTCTGTTGAGAACAAGCCTTTCTGAGAGCTTGGACAAAACAGTCGGATTCTATGTATGCGTTAACAACGTGATGCCAGTTATTGCCGTTGAGTTTTCGTTCTTCGAATTTCACTATTTTAATCACTTTTTTTTCAAATTTTTTAATTGATTCATTGTTTTAAAATAATATTTCATTGTGTTTAAAAAATTTTTAAACTTTTTCTTTCGCGATTTGTTCATTTCGATTCGTATTCTCATCAGATTTTCTCTTCAAATTCGTTATATTCACATCAATATGATAAAATATTCTATTTAATGATCTTAAAAAATTCCAATTCGGAGGTAAAATAAGTCGAGAGACAAGAAAAATATTATTTAATATTAATATCTGGAATCCGGATCATCCGAGGCAAATTCAAACAATTAATCGTAGTCAAAACTCATTTGTTAAGCCAATCAATAGAAATACTATTAATAGAAATAGTATCAATAGAAATAATCTTATGAAAATAAATTTCAACACTATTTCCAATCCTAAAAAACTACAAATAAGTATAAACCTCCAGTAGTCTACATTTTTAATGCCACTAGCCTCGTCAAACCTCATGGCAATGAGCCAGGTGTGATGTATTTCAACTATGGCCTGACATCGTCATCATCACCGAGTCATGGCTCAAATCACATCACTCGGATGGACTCATTTCTATTGACGGTTAATCTAGCTTCAGGAAAGATAGGGTTAAGAAAAGAGGTGGTGGTGTATTAATTTATATAAAATCGAATATAACAGCTGATGTATTTGAAGCTGTAAATAAGGATAATATAGATGCACTTTAAACTCTTATTGTCAAGTGCACCTTCAATAATATTGATCATTTTATTTGTGGGTTATATCATCCACCCAAACCATCATATTCAGAAGCTCGTCTAATAAGTCATATAGATATTATCTCTAATTTTATGCTAGATCATAAAAATAAGTTTATTTTAAGTGGTGACTTCAATTCATTGTCGCATAATAGTCTTATACAAACTGGTCTTCAATCAATTTACTATGGACCAACTCATAAAGGAAATAATCTTGGTAGGTTATATGGTATCAATAAAGATCCTAAGTTATTCAACCCTAATACTTATGTTTCCCATATCAAGACCCACCATCTTGGTGTTATTGCCTTGCCTCTTAACATAGCCCAATCTCATAACAATATTACACGTTCAATTCACACCTACCGCCCTTGACATTCCAACCACAATAAGGCACGTCTAGATTACTTATCATCAAGCTCCTTCAATCTAACCTTTGATAATATCACAGAATCAGTTGACTCTTCTTATACTACAGCTAATAGTATTTTAACAAGTTTTATCCTATTAAACAAATAACTATAAAATCATCTGATCCTCCATTTATTAACCCATTTGTTAAATCACTTCTCCGTCAAAAAAACTGTCTCATGAGATAGGGAAAGATACTCCAAGCTAAATCAATCACTAATCAAATCAGAAATATTATTATAACTTCTAACAAACTTTCATTACCTCATAGTAAAAGAGGCAGCAAAGCAATGTGGAGCACAGTGAACAAACTACGTGGAAAAATTCCTCCTGCAAACGCTAACTCCAACATTGATGCCGATAAATTCAATAGCTATTTTGCTTCTATATCTAACCAATCCAACTATATTGAACGCACACATAAGCTATCAGCACCACACAATATTAATTATATCACATCTTCCACTGTATATTATATTCTTTATAAAAGTTGCCCTAAAGGAACAGGATCCGATGGTCTTCCAGGCTAGTTTCTCAAACTTATTTCTCTTACAATCTGTGAGCCCCTGTCGACCATCTACAACAACTGCATCAAGCAGGCATTTTTCCAGCTCAGTGGAAAAATATTATTATTCACCCTATTAAAAAATAAATAATCCAACCCAATCAATATGACCCATTTCCATTACCCCTATTCTTTCTCGAATACTAGAAAAATACATAGTTAACTACCTCTGTTTAACTAACCCCCTCATCAAGTGTAGATTTGATGACCAATTTGCTTTCTGGCCAACTGGCTCACCCACTTCAGCCATAATTTATCTCACTTCTCTCATAACCTCTCTTTTAACTTCTACCACATTTGTACGTCTTATAGCTTTAGATTTTTCTAAGGCATTCGACACTCTCAATCATTCTACTCTCATCACTAACATGGCCTCATTACAACTTGATGATGGTATTCATAATTTATTCATTTCATTTTTTTTAAATAGAACCCATTCTAAAATATTTCTCAAAAAAACATCTAGTGCTTTGCCTATGAATTCTAGCGTGGTTCAAGGTTCGGTATTGGGTCCATCATCTTTCATTATTAATGCATCTTCTCTT
Source organism: Branchellion lobata (assembly GCA_947562095.1). Classification (NCBI taxonomy): domain Eukaryota; kingdom Metazoa; phylum Annelida; class Clitellata; order Hirudinida; family Piscicolidae; genus Branchellion; species Branchellion lobata. Next base: position 5,613,396 of record OX387259.1, read on the forward strand.
AAACCTGTACATCCTCTCAATAAAAGGATCAAGTTTGCTGATGACACTTATCTCGTCATTCCGTCATCTAATAGTTATTACTCGCAATTAGAATTAGACTCTTTATCTGAATGGGCTGAATTTAGTAATCTTTCTCCTAACTTCAAAAAATCTTATGAATTAATTATACATAATAATTATAATAAAATAAAACCCCCTTGTCTTCATCCATCTTTCCAACGAACTTCTTCCCTCACTATCCTGAGAGTCTCATTCACTAAAACTCTCAAAATCACACCTCACATGACGATATAATACAATAATAAAATTAATTACTGGAATAATAAACTCAGTGATCTAAAAAACAAAACGGCTAACATTTGGAGCCACATTAAAAGTGTCTCTGGTCGAGGAAAAAGATCTTCTGTAGACGGAATTCAGCCTGTTGAATTCCAACCTTTTCTGTTGAAGAAAGTTGAGTCAGCGAGTAACTCAATTCGAGCCAGAAAAAAACCCATTTATCTAGCTCATGCACAAGAAGGTGGTCTCAGTAGGCTCCAGGATGTGGATGAAGGTGAGCCTCTCAAGGCTATTCAGAGGCTTCCCAACAAACAGTGTGCGTCTGATCCAATACCCACTTGGCTTTTGAAAAAGATTTCAGGAATGATTTTACCTTTTGTAAAAATATGGTCAATCAGTCTTTTTCTGAGAGAATTGTCCCAAAGTCTTGGAAATCGGCTCAGGTTACACCACTGTTGAAAAAGCCTAGTCTTGATCACAACGTTGCTTCATCCTACAGACCCATCTCTAATCTGCCTGTTTTGTCCAAGTTCTCAGAAAGGCTTGTTCTCAACAGAGTCATGAGCTATTTAAATAATTCAAACA
>OX387259.1:5619259-5626759 GCA_947562095.1 Branchellion lobata
ATTAGTGTGAGTGTTGGTGTTGAGGTTGTTAGTGGTGTTGGTGGTGTCGTTAGTAGTGGTGTTGTTAGTAGTGGTGTTGATGGTGTTGTTAGTAGTGGTGTTGGTGGTGTTGTTAGTAGTGGTGTTGGTTGTGTGGTTAGTAGTGGTGTTGGTGAAGTTGTTTGTAAGATTTGTAGTGACGTTAGTGGTGGTGGTGGTGAGGTTAGTAGCAGTGGTGTCGTTGGTGATGGTGGTTGGAGTGTTTTTGCCAGTGTTGTTAAAGTTGGTGTTGCTGAGGTTGTTGTTGTTGATGTTGATGTTGTTGCTGTTGTTGATGTTGTTGCTGATATTGATGTTGTTGCTGTTATTTTTGTTGAGGTTGTTGAAGATGTTGCTGTAGACTGAAGCAGGGTAAAAGGAGTTGGTGAGCAAGAGATTGTAGTTCTTGATTTTTCTGTTAATCTTTGTTATTCTTTTCGTGGTTCTCTTTGTTGTGGTTTGTGTTGTTGCTTCTGTTGTTATTGTTGGTATTTGCGTTGTTGTTATTGTTGTTGTTGATGCATTCTCAGTCGTGACCCTTTTATCATTGTTAGTGGTTTCATTAATATTAATATTATTACTGTCATTCTTAGTATTATTATTATTATTATTATTGTTATTATCGTAATTTCTATCCTTCTCTATCTCTACATTCTTTTTTTCATGATTTTTCTTCTGCTTCTTATTCTCATTTCCTTTCTTTTCAACTTTTTTCTGTTCCTCCTGCTCTTCCTCCCCCTCCCCCTCCTTCTTTTCCTCCCCCTCCCCCTCCTTCTTTTCCTCCTTCTCCTCCTCCTTCTCCTCCTCCTCCTCCTCCTCCTTCTCCTCCTCCTCCTCCTCCTCCTCCTCCTCCTCCTCCTCCTCCTCCTCTTCCTCCTCCTCCTCCTCCTCCTCCTCCTCCTCCTCCTCCTCCTCCTCCTCCTCATCCTCCTCCTCCTTCTTCTCCTCATCCTCCTCCTCCTCCTCCTCCTCCTCCTCCTCCTCCCCCTCCTCCTCCTCCTCCTCCTCCTCCTCCTCCTCCTCCTCCTCCTCCTCCTCCTCCTCCTCCTCCTCCTCCTCCTCCTCCTCCTCCTCCTCCTCCTCCTCCTCCTCCTCCTCCTCCTCCTCCTCCTCCTCCTCCTCCTCCTCCTCCTCCTCCTCCTCCTCCTCTTCCTCCTCCTCCTCCTCTTCCTCCCCCTCCCTCTCATCCTCCTCTTCATGCGTCTTGAAGAGTTTCACTGAAGTGATAATTCCATCATAGCTCTCATGGAAGTGCTGTAACAAAGCATCACTTGATAGGTCAAACAGGAAAACATGGACACTCCCTTCCTTTGTTCCAACTGCTGTCATTCGCAACCATCCTCCTCCTCTTCCTTTTCTAAGATTCACGATATGCATACAAATGACGATATCACAAATCAGCTTGAACTCGGGGAAACTTCCACCATCCTTTTCTTCTTCCTCTTCAGCAAACGTCAATCTCCTCCCCCTCCCCCCCATTTCTTTGCAAACCTCCTTGAACACATGCAACCTAGCATCTCCTCCTGAAAGAATGAACACTTTCTCTCCATCATCCTCCTTTTCCTCTCTATTTTTATTATTATTATTATTATTATTATTATTATTATTATTATTACTGTTATTATTCTTGTCGATATCATCATTTGTTTTTTTGTTACTTTTATTTTCTTTGTCATTATTATTGTTATTATTATTATTACTCTTTCTTTTATTTTTTCTATCATTCCTATTCTTCCTCGGATAGACCTTGGTGTGGTAGAGAAGGTATGGTAGGTATGTTAGCTGTAGTGTCTGAATGCACTCTGGAACACCTGCATAAAAAAATAATGCAACAAATCAACAAAAAATATTCTGGCGATAAAAATAATGAAAAAAAAATTACTACAAAATCAAGGAATAAATGATACTAATACTACTAATAATAGTAATAATAGAAAAGTTGAGTAGGGATAAAACTGACTGGCAATGAGGTGGTGGGGTTCTTGCAAGCATGGAGACAAAAGACACACATTCAACTGGTGATCCTTGTTCTGGTGGTAAATATGGTAGTGAAGATGGCCTTGGTGGTGATTGAAATGACTGTGAAGGAGTATGAGATGATGATGAAATAGGAGAGGATGATGATGATGATGATGATGATGATGACGATACCTTGGTGAGAGCGACTGCAAGAAGGAGATCGTTGCCTCTCATGAACGAGTCCAAGGCCACGATGTTGTAGTCTTGGTGGTGAAAAGAGATGTGTTTGGATTTGGGAGTGTTGTGGTGAAAGGCAACATAGATGATGCTGCCTTCTAATTTGGCGTTGAACTCCAATGAAGAAGCTAGCAACATGCTCCGATCAGCCGAATTGGTGGTTTCGGTGAGAGTGTAAATATTCGTCTGCGTCTCTAAGTGACTGAAGTGCAACTCCTGCATTTTCAGCATCTCGAGAATTGAAAAAAATAATGAATTGAAATTGAAATACAATTTATATATTTTTTGATAGAATATTTATCTGATTGACAAAAAATTGTATTTTTTTGGAAAACAATTTTATATGTTAGAACGGCAAAAATTTTTCTTTGCCGTTTGTTCAATGCGGATTTTTATGGCTGATAACATTCAGTACTCGTATATTTAAATGTGTTCTTTTTTAGTTCGATTGTTCGCCGTGTTTTTTTAACAATTCCGGCGTATGTCCGAACCTGATCTAATAAAAACTATAAAAAAATAAATTAAAGTGCAATCGGCGTGATTAAAAGTATATTCACGTTTTAAAACTTTTATTTACTGAGATATATTCAATGAAAGATTTTAGAGTTTATATTACTAAAAATAGTTTAATAAAAATCACTATGTTAAACTATTGAAATCATAAAAATTCAAAAAGTTTTTTTTACAGTCTTTTGAAGCAAATCCAGACAAACGCTGGAAATGGCACAAAACATGGTGAACAATCAAAATGAAAAAAAACTACAATCAAAAATAACCGAATGTCATAAGAATTGTCAAGTTTCTGTTGCAAAAGATCGAAAACTGACAATAGAATCAAATTAATAAATCTCAAAAACTCAGAATTGAGTCATAGTTTATATTGAGTGACTATTGAAGAATGTTTCATTAAATTAACCAAAACTGGAATGTTAAAAGGTTCTAAGAAATTCAAAAGCAGAATTGTTTATTAAATCGAATAAATGAGTCTTAAAACTTGAGAATTGAATCATATCTTAAAACCACATAACATAACTATGGCAAAGTTATTTCAATTTATTTCTTTTTTTCTTTTCTTTTTCAGCTATTTCTTGTATTCACAAGGAAGTTTGTCTGGATACCACAATTACTTGAGATGCTTTCAACACTCGCTCACTTTTTTGTTTTTAAAGTTGGTAAATCGTATTCGTGTAGCCGATTTTTTGACGATTTTACAGCAATGTCTTTTTGTTCCTCAGCCATATCTCAAATTCCCAAGTCCGTCAGGATACCACAAATTTTTGCAATGCTTTTCAACTCTTTTTTACTTTTTAGTTGAGTAATTTGTCAACCAGTATTTATGTAGTATTTGGTTGACGATTTAACTGCAATGTTTGTATTTCAAACGAGAATATGGCAGATTCGGCAATCTCTTTAAAAGCTTCGTAATCAGAAAAACTATAACTTTTAGATGAATTAATTTGCTTATAACTAAAATTTGAAATTTGAAACTAATAAAAATAGTTTAAATAAAGAAAATTAAAGTAACGGCCGCGAAACCGGAAATATTTTAGGGTTTATATTACTAGAAATAGTTTAATAAAAAATCAATATGCTAAACTATGGAAATCATGAAATTTCAAAAAGGTGGTAGAGTAATGCTGGAGACATAAAACTTTCAAAACAATGAATATGACAGTAGTGGATCAATGAAAATGGGTGTGTTAATGGTTGATACGACTGCTTATCGCGACTGCCTTGTGGCTAACCAGTTTTCTAGGAAGAGTAGAGAAATTAACTCTGAAGAAAAAGAAAAAAGATCGGCTATGAATTATTACTCGAAAGAAGCCTTCAATTTAAGCCTGCTTCAAGCAATAAAACTGCGGTTCACAATTTGGTGCTGTGGAATGCCTAGGGCAGACTCAAGTATTCCTACTTGCTGGCCATCTACTCTATTTCCAATCTTCTCCCTACACCGTCTCGAATCTGTTCTGTCGTTAAATTTTGAGGTTCGAAACTAAAAAATGAGACTGACCATTAGCGCAACTCTGTCTCACTATAATCAAAATTTCGCGTAGTTCATGGCTCTTAGAAAGCCATAATCATCTTCAAGCCCTGAAGGACCAACATCGCCAAAATGATCGCCAAAATGGTTGATACGGTAGTGAGTGTGGATAAGAGATTTTTTTATAATGTAAATTTATTTACTTAAAATTTTTTATAGTAATTCTTTGAAATTGAAAATTTTCTTATAGTGGAATTCTTTATACTTACATACTTTTATTATTTTGTTTTTTTATTGTAATGTTTTAAATATATTTAACAATTGAATCCAAACCGACATGAAACAGAGGAGTCCATAGAGTGACATGTGCGATCTTGACACTTTTTTGAGTGTTGAAACAAAATGTTTAAAAAATTATTATTACTCTTTCTCTCACGCTGCAGGCGCCTCTGAAGCAACTCACCTTGCAAACTTCGCCTTATAACTTTGGACACAAAGAGGTTTTTTTGTTTTCTTATTGTGGCCTCGAAACTCTACGGGGTTTAATGCCACTATAAGAATATTCGTGTTTGTATTCGTCTTCGAAGATTTTTACTTAATAAATTAATGAATCACTGAACTATGTTTCACACAAAAATTATTTAAACTTTAGAAAAAAAATTTTTTTTCGTTTGAAAAGTTGCTTTATTAGAAATGACTTCAACCAGAAATGTATTCATTATTAAGTATTTTGTTCGAAAAAATTATTTACAATTTTTCAATGAAAAACCTTAGCAACAATTTATAACGATTGAAATTCCGAATTTTTCGATTAAACTTTTTTCGATTAGAATGTTTTCGATTAAAATGTTTTTGATTAAAATGTTTTCGATTCACCCTTGATCTTTGAGTTAGCCGATAGTGAGCTCAATCGAAAGATTTTATATCTGTGACACTTCACAAAGTCAAGGAATGCAAAAAAGTTGAACTAGATACAGGGGAACAAATTGAAATGAAACGTGTTGTACCTAAAATAAATAAGATAATAATTAAATAAAAATATTATATTTTGAACTGAAATTTATTATAATTTGACAAAAAATAAACTAACTTATTATTATTATTATTTTTGTTTTTTAAATTATTTATTTATTTTTTTAAAATTATTATTATTATTATTATTATTTCTTCTTTCTTGAATAATAATAGTAGTATATATTATTGTTATTATTATGATAGTTTTTACTTATTTTGAGTGAAACGAATTATTTTTTCAAAGAAGTTATAGTTATTCAAACGAAAAAAGAAAAGTTTCAAATAATAGGAAGAAAGAGTAAAAATATTAAGTTGAATATAAACATATTAAAAAGAAATATTAAAATATTGAAAATAAATATTAAAATATTAAGAATGAGGATTAAAATATTGAGAATAAATATTAAAATATTGAAAATAAATATTTAATATTAAGAATAACTATCAAATAGATCGAATAGGCCCCAACAAATTTAAGAATAAATTCGAAACACAGTTTGTTTCGATATAAAATCTCATTTGAAAAAAAGAAGAGAAGCAGAGTTTCTGAGAAAAGTCTTAAATAAATGGTTATGAAACTTCTTATATGGCTTTGTGTAGTTAGTAGTTGAAATAAAAATAGAAAGAAGAAGAAGAAGAAGAAGAAGAAGAAGAAGAAGAAGAAGAAGAAGAAGAAGAAGAAGAAGAAGAAGAAGAAGAAGAAGAAGAAGAAGAAGAAGAAGAAGAAGAAGAAGAAGAAGAAGAAGAAGAAGAAGAAGAAGAAGAAGAAGAAGAAGAAGAAGAAGAAGAAGAAGAAGAAGAAGAAGAAGAAGAAGAAGAAGAAGAAGAAGAACAACAATAATAATAATAATAATAATAATAATTTTTTAGGTGGCGAGGCTTGTGTATATAACGGAGTTAAAAAGAGGACAGGTCCAAGGATGAAGGCCTTTTATTGATTGAAAGATTAGAAAAAACGTGTTTTTAATCATTTATCCATTAAAAATAGAAAAATTAATAGCATTTTGAAAACAGTTGACGAGGTTAACAAGAATGAAAAATATAAAATAGGGTTTTTATATGTTTCGTTTTTGATATTTTTTATTTTTCTATCTCGTATAAAACTACACCGTGAAATAAAACATTCATTCAAAACGAACACTGAATTTAACTAAGTTTAGTTTTTATCAAATTAGACGTTTGAATTTGATATCTCAATCCACTTTTGGAAATGTCACCAAAACAATGGCCGACATTTGATCCGTCGAGCAGCCTGCATGACTTAGTGAAGTGTTTTTTTTTTTATTTTTTAAACTTAAAAAAAAACTATTTGATCAAAGTTTTTACCAAACTTTAAATTTTTTTAATTTTTCCCAAATTTTTTTGATTTTAAAAATTGAATTATTATTTTATTTGAAATCGAAAGGAGACGATGACGCATACTCACAAATAGTAAAAAAATTAAATTAAATTAAACAAAAATAATTATTCATTATCAAGAATAATTTAATTAGATCACAAGCCATTCATCAAACTTTTCATCAAATTTCATGCCTCCTTATGTAGTTACTACTAATCCAATCTAAATCTGATCAAATAATTAAATAATACAGCGCTGATTCCACACTCTACTAGCGGTTTTATCTTGTTAAGAGACCTTCGAGTGAATTAATTCAAAAAGGGTTTAACTAGTCAACCCATTTCGAATCAAGCCACCAAATTATAGAGCGTCTCAAAAGTTAATATAATAATGTCCGCCGTTTGGGTGTAAATTGAAGCCTCAACTTCAATTTTCTATTATTATTATTATTATTATTATTATTATTATTATTATTATTATTATTTATATTATTATTGTTATTATTATTATTATTATTATTATTATTATTATCATTATTATTATTATTATTATTATTATTATTATTATTATTATTATTATTATTATTATTATTATTAATGTTATTATTAGTTTTATTATTATTATTTTTATTATTATTATTATTATTATTATTATTATTATTATTATTATTATTATTATTATTATTATTGTTATTGTTATTATTATTATTATTATTATTATTATTATTATTATTATTATTATTATTATTATTATTATTATTATTATTATTATTATTATTATTATTATTATTGTTATTGTTATTGTTATTATTATTATTATTATTATTATTATTATTATTATTATTATTATTATTATTATTATTATTTTTATTATTATTATTATTATTATTATTATTATTATTATTATTATTATTATTATTATTATTATTATTATTATTATTATTATTATTTAT
>OX387259.1:5631759-5646759 GCA_947562095.1 Branchellion lobata
CATCTCTCCTCCCTCTCATCATCTCTACTCCCTCTCATCATCATCTCTCCTCCCTTCATCATCATCTCTCTTTCCTCTCATCATCATCTCTCCTCCCTCTCATCATCATCTCTCCTCCCTCTCATCATCATCTCTCCTCCCTCTCATCATCATCTCTTCTCCCTCTCATCATCATCTCTCCTCCCTCTCATTATCTCTCCTCTCATCATCATCTCTCCTCCCTCTCATCATCATCTCTCTTCCATCTCATCATCATCTCTCCTCCCTCTCATCATCATCATTCCTCCCTCTCATCATCATCTCTCCTCCCTCTCATCATCATCTCTCTTCCCTCTCATCATCATCTCTCTTCCCTCTCATCATCATCTCTCCTCCCTCTCATCATCTCTACTCCCTCTCATCATCATCTCTCCTCCCTCTCATCATCATCTCTCTTTCCTCTCATCATCATCTCTCCTCCCTCTCATCATCATCTCTCCTCCCTCTCATCATCATCTCTCCTCCCTCTCATCATCATCTCTTCTCCCTCTCATCATCATCTCTCCTCCTTCTCATTATCTCTCCTCTCATCATCATCTCTCCTCCCTCTCATCATCATCTCTCCTCCCTCTCATCTTTATCTCTCTTCCCTCTCATCATCATCTCTCTTCCCTCTCATCATCATCTCTTTTTCCTTTCATCATCATCTCTCCTCCCTCTCATCATCATCTCTCCTCCTTCTCATCATCATCTCTCCTCCCTCTCATCATCATCTTTCTTCCCTCTCATCATCTCTCCTCTCTCTCATCCTCATCTCTCTTCCATCTCATCATCATCTCTCCTCCCTCTCATCATCATCTCTCCTCCCTCTCATCATCATCTCTCTTCTATCTCATCATCATCTCTCTTCCCGCTCATCATCTCTCCTCCCTCTCATCATCTCTCTTTCATCTCATCATCATCTCTCCTCCCTCTCATCATCATCTCTCCTCCCTCATCACCATCATCATCATCATCATCATCATCATCATCATCATCATCATCATCATCATCATCATCATCATCATCATCATCATCATCATCACCATCATCATCATCATCTCTCCTCCCTCTCATCATCATCATCATCATCATCATCATCATCATCATCATCATCATCATCATCATCATCTCTTTTCTCTCATCATTATCTCCCATATCTCTTTTCCCAGTCACAGCCAGTACTTGCAACATTTTGCTGATGCGCAAGAATGAATTGTCAGAAGGAATTGAGGTCACCGATAAAGAAGGTCAAGTTGTCGGAACGTCACAAGTTGCCGCTAAACAGGTACTTGTGGATGTGGTTGTGTGAGTGTGTGTGTGTGTGTGTGTGTGTGTGTGTGTGTGTGTGTGTGTGTGTGTGTGTGTGTGTGTGTGTGTGTGTGTGTGTGTGTGTGTGTGTGTGTGTGTGAGTGTGTGTGTGTGTGTGTGTGTGTGTGTGTGTGTGTGTGTGTGTGTGTGTGTGTGTGCGTGCGTGCGTGCGTGCGTGCGTGCGTGCGTGCGTGCGTGCGTGCGTGTGTGTGTGTGTGTGTGTGTGTGTGTTTTTCTGTGTCTATCACCCTTCCTCTTTTTAGGCTCTCGCCCAAACAGCCCTCACCCGAATGATCTTGCCAACACCCATCTTCCTCATCGCCCCTGCGTGCATGACTTTCCTTGAGAGGTGAATGGAATCAAAATTCTAAAATATTTCCAACAATGATGCGTTTAATTTTGTTAGAACAATAATTCCATTAGAGGCGATGGTAAAGATTTTAAAGTAAGCTTAGTGGAAGTACTTGAGAACACAGATTTGATGGGTTGTGGAAAAAATTTTGGACCGTTTGGTAAACTCACTAACTTTCACCCCCCTCCCCCACCACTCACCCTGTCCCTTTCCCCCCACTCACTTCCACCCATTCACCCACTCACCCTGCCCCCCCCTCCCACTCACTTATTCTATCCACTCACCCTACCTGCCCCCCACCCCCACCACCCCCCACTCACTCATTCACTCACTCACCTAACCCACTTACTCAGTCCACCCACTCACCTTACCTTCTCCCACTCACTCAGTTCACCCACTCACCTTACCCCCACCACTCATACTCCCCCACCCATCCCCATCCACTCACCCCACCCTCACCACTCACTCATACTCCCCCACCCGCTCTCTTACTCCTTTTCACCCATTCACCCATCCTCTACCCACTCACTCACCCATCTTCTACCATTTCATCTTCTCATCTTACCCTCCCACTCATCAAGTCTGACCCTTATTCAACCCCTTTCAACACTCCAAACCACCATCCCCAAGTACCCATTCTACCCCATTTCCCACCTTTTCCCAATCACCCACCCGAAGCACCCACCTTGATCACTCACCCAATAACCCTTTTCAATCTCCAATCATCCACCCCAAACACCCCCTAACCCCAGAATGAAGTGTATTATGACTCGACCACGCCTCTTGTTCCCTCTCAACTGCCTGGTCTACACTGCCACCTTCGCCATCAGTCTCCCAATCGCTCTCGCCATCTTCCCCCAATACTCTTCTGTTTGGGGGGGATTGATGATGCTGATGATGATGATGATGATGATGATGATGATGATGATGATGATGATGATGATGATGATGATGATGATGATGATGATGATGATGATGATGATGATGATGATGATGATGATGATGATGATGATGATGATGATGATGATGATGATGATGATGATGATGATGATGATGATGATGATGATGATGATGATGATGATGATGATGATGATGATGATGATGATGATGATGATGATGATGATGATGATGATGATGATGATGATGATGATGATGATGATGATGATGATGATGATGATGATGATGATGATGATGATAATGATGATAGTGCGCCCCTTTTCAGATCTCCAGAGAGCTGCTTGAGAAGGAAATCCAGACATCCACTAATGAAGCACTTCTTTATTACAACAAGGGTCTCTGAGGAACTCCAAGATGAAATTAAAAATAAAATCAAATTGGAAATAAAATCAGATTAAGAATGAGGTCAAATTAAGAATGAGGTCAGATCAAGAATGAGGTCAGAGTAAGAATGAGGTCAGAGTAAGAATGAGGTCAGAGTAAGAATGAGGTCAGAGTATGAATGAGGTCAGAGTAAGAATGAGGTCAGATTAAAAATGAAATCAAATTAAGTATAAGATGAAGTCGTAACTATGATTAAGATTATTTTGATTAAACCTATAATTGGAAAGATTTTGGCTAAAATGATAATTAAAAGGATTCTACTTCAAAAATGATTAGATTCGACCAATACCTGTACTGTTTTTAATCACTTGACAATCCATGGTTTGGTTCTCAAAGGAGGAAGGAAGGGTCTTGAAGGGGTGAGGATTGAGGCCATCGTGCATTGTATGTGGAAGCAATGGAAGATGACGAAGTTGAAGGGAATTTGAGCTTTACACTGCTCTTCACAAATGTTTGATTGGATTGGATGGGATAAGTTGGGTTGGATGAGATTGGACTGGACGGGATTAGATTAGATAAGGTTGGATTGGAAAAAATTGGATTAGATAAGATTAGATTGAATGATTTTGGATTGGATAAGGCTTGATTTTATTTAATTATAAAATACACAGCATTCTTTTCATTTGTTCTTGATTGGTTCGTAATGAATTGCTTTTTAATATAAAATTTTCGAGAGTTTTGTTCGAATCGATTGGATTTAATCAGAATAAAACCAGATGAAAGGTGATTATATGAAATTGCATGAAGTTATACGAAATTGCATGAAATTAGATAGAATTATACGAAATTGCATGAAATTAGATAGAATTATACGAAATTGCATGAAATTGGATATTAATTATATGAGATTAGATGTAGATTCTACGATGTTAGGTTGTTTAATGTTCTCTTGTACAAGCTATCAGCAATTCTTCTTTTCGACTTCCATATCAGATGAGATGGGATGAGATTAGATTGGATTGGATAAGATCATATTGGATTAACTTGCAACAGGCTGGATCAGATGAGTTCAGATTAGAAACAAGGTGAGTTCATTAAATTAAATTGAATCGGTAGGGGCTAATTAGGCTGAATGGAAAAAGATTAGAGTAGATTAGATTAGGCTTGATGAATTCAGATCACACTAGATAAGAATAGATTAAGTCAGCTAAGATTAGATTAAGTCAGCTAAGATTAGATTAAGTCAGCTTAAATTAGATTATGTCAGATGAGATTAGATTAAGCTAGATGGAATTAAATTTAGCCAGGATAAGATTAGATTAAGTGAGATAGGATTGAGCTAGATAAGATTAGATTAGACGAGAAGACTTCATTTGAGGATACAGCAAGCGGCCCCAGTGACGGAGTGGGGGAGAGACTTGAGGGGCAGGGACCGAGCCCTCGTCAAATGGTCGTCATACGTCACGCACTCCACCCTGCCCACCGACACTGGGTCTGGAGCTTTCATGCCTCCTAGGTCGAAGAAGGAGGGGGTGGGGTGGTGAGGGAGTAGTGGGTGAGTATTGGGTGGTGGATGGAGGGTGGTGGTGGGTGGGTGGGTGGGTGGGTGGGTGGGTGGGTGGGTGGGTGGGTGAGTGAGATAGGTGGGTGAGTGAGATAGGTGGATGAATGAGGTGAGTGGGTGAAAAGTGAGCCTTGGGTGGGTTAGGGGGATTTTTGAATTGAGTGGTTGGGGGTAATTGGTGGTGGGTTTGGTTGAATTTTTGGCTTTTGTTGGATATGGGATGGTTGATAAAGTTGGTGGAAGGGGTTGGTTGTGGAGTAAATTCTGGAAAGGTGGAATTTTGAGAAGTTTGAACTGGTAGAGAAAGACTGGGATTGGGATGACCGGATGAAAGAATGGTCAAAAGAAACGACCTTTTAAATACTAAGATAGAATGAAAAGTTAACGGGATAAAAATGGTAGGCTGACTAGATGAGAGAAAATAATTATGAAAGTGATAATGAAAATGATAGTGAGATGAATGATGAAACGAAATATAATTTTTTCAAAATTAGGTTTTAAAAAAAATTTTTAGTTTGTTAAAGGGCTTGGAACAACAACCTTCTAGGCCACCAAAACACATCAACAAGGATAAAAACAACCAGCCCTCGCAAAGCTTCCAATTTAACTCCAGAACATTTTAACCTCTATCCAAAATCACGAAACCGCTCGAAAACTTGTCAAAATCCCCCAAAGGACCATCGTACTCCCACCCACCGACGAGAAAGGCCTCAGTGACGGAGGCATCATCCTCACTAAAGACAACAGAGGCCATGTCATGTCTGGGAAAGACCAGTCTGCCGACCAGTAACCACTCGTTGCAACCTTCGTCGAAGGCTAAAATGTCGTCAGTGGAGAAGCTCTCCTGCTTTGCTGATATTGTCCTCCCCCCCAGTAACAACAGAGTCCTGCAGGTTGTGGTTGTGGTTTGGTTGAAAGTGTGAAGGTTGGGTGAAGAAAAGAGAGGTTGGGTAGGAAGGGTGGAGGTTGGGTAGGAAGGGTGGAGGTTGGGTAGGAAGAATGGAGGTTGAGTGGGAAGGATGGAGGTAGGGTGGGAAGGATGGAGGTTGGGTAGGAAGGATAGAGATTGGGTAGGAGAGATGGAGGTTGGGTGGGAAAGATTGAGGTTGGGTAGGAAGGAGGAAGGTTGGGTAGGAAGAATAGAGGTTGAGTAGAAAGGGTGGACATTGGGTAGGAAGGGTGGAGGTTGGGTGGGAAGGATGGAGGTTGGGTAGAAAAGATGGAGGTTGGAGAGAAAGGAAGGAGATTGGGTGGGAAGGACGGAAGTTGGGTGAGAAAAATGGAGGTTGGTTAGGAAGGATGGAGGTTGGGTGGGAAGGATGAAGGTTGGGTAGGAAGGATGGAGGTTGAGTAGGGAGGATGGAGGTTAGGTGGGAAGGATGGAGGTTGGGTGGGAAGGATGGAGGTTGGGTAGGAAAGGTGAAGGTTGGGTAGGAAGGATGGAAGTTTGGTAGGAAGGGTGAAGGTTGAGTGGGAAGGATGAAAGTTGGATGGGAAAGGTGAAGGTTGGGTAGGAAGAATGGAGGTTGGGTGGGAAAGATGGAGGTTGGGAAGGAAAGATGGAGGTTGGGTAGGAAAGATAGAGGTTGGGTAGGAAGGGTGGAGGTTGGGAAGGAAAGATGGAGGTTGGGTAGGAAAGATGGAGGTTGGGTAGGAAGGATGGAGATTGGGTAGAAGGGATGGAAGTTGGGTGGGAAGGACGGAAGTTGGGTATGAAAAATGGAGGTTGGGTAGAAAAGATGGAGGTTGGGTGGGAAGGATGGAGTTTGGGTGGGAAGGATGGAGTTTGGGTAGGAAGGATGGAGGTTGGGTAAGAAGGATGGAGGCTGGGTAGGAAGGATGGAGGTTGGGTAGAAAGGATGGAGGTTGGGTGGGAAGGATGGAGGTTGGGTAGAAAGGGTGGAGATTGGGATGGAAGGATAGAGGTTGGGTGGGAAAGATGAAGGTAGGGTGGGAAGGATGGAGGTTGGGTAGGAAGGTTGGAGGTTGGGTAGGAAAGATGGAGGTTGGGTGGAAAGGATGGAGGTTGGGTGGGGAAGATGAATGTAGGGTGGGAAGGATGGAGGTTGGGTGGGAAGGGTGGAGGTTGGGAAAGAAGGATGGAGGTTGGGTAGGAAATGTAGAGATTGGGAGGGAAGGATAGAGGTTGGGTGGGAAAGATGAAGGTAGGGTGGGAAGGATGGAGGTTGGGTAGGAAGGGTAGAGATTGGGAGGGAAGGATAGAGGTTGGGTGGGAAAGATGAAGGTAGGGTGGGAAGGATGGAGGTTGGGTAGGAAGGTTGGAGGTTGGGTAGGAAAGATGGAGGTTGGGTGGAAAGGATGGAGGTTGGGTGGGGAAGATGAATGTAGGGTTGGAAGGATGGAGGTTGGGTATGAAGGATGGAGGTTGAGTAGTAAGGATGGAGGTTGGGTGGGAAGCATGGACGTTGGGTAGGAAAAATGAAGGTTGGGAAGGAAGGTTGGAGGTTGGGTGGGAAGGATGGAGGTTGGGTGGGGAAGGTGGAGGTTGAGTAGGAAGGATGGAGGTTGGGTGGGAAGAATGGAGGTTAGGTAAGAAGGGTGGAGGTTGGGTAGGAAGGATGGAGGTTGGGTAGGAAGGGTGGAGGTTTGGTAGGAAGGGTGGAGGTTGGGTGGGAAGGATGGAGGTTGGGTAGAAAGGGTGGAGGTTGGGTGGGAAAGGTGGAGGTTGGGTAGAAAGAGTGGAGGTTGGGTGGGAATGATGGAGGTTGGGTAGAAAGGATGGAGGTTGGGTGGGCAGGACGAAGGTTGGGTGAGAAAGGTGAAGGGTGGGTAGAAAGGATGGAATTTGGGTAGGAAGGGAGGAGGTTGAGTGGGAAGGATGGAAGTTGGGTGGGAAAGGTGAAGGTTGGGTAGGAGAGATTGAGGTTGGGTAGGAAGGGTAGAGGTTGGGTAGGAAGGGTGGATGTTGGGTGGGAAGGATAGAGGTTGGGTAGGAAGGGTGGAGGTTGGGAAGGAAAGATGGAGGTTGGGTGGGAAAGATGAGGGTCGGGTGGGAAGGATGGAGGTTAGGAAATAAGGATAGAGGTTGGATAGGAAAGGTATAGGTTGGATAAGAAGGATGGAGGTTGGGTAGAAAGGATGGAGATTGGGTGGGAAGGACGGAAGTTGGGTGAGAAAAATGGAGGTAGGTTAGGAAAGATGGAGGTTGGGTGGGAAGGATGGAGGTTGGGTGGGAAGGATGTAGTTTGGGTGGGAAGGATGAAGGTTGGGTAAGAAAGGTGGAGGTGGGTAGGGAGGATGGAAGTTGAGTGGGAAAGGTGGAGGTTGGGTAGAAAGAATGGAGGTTGGGTGGGAAGGATAGAGGTTGGGTTGGAAGGATGGATGTTGGGTGGGCAGGACGGAGGTTGGGTGAAAAATGTGGAGGGTGGGTAGGAAAGGTGGAGTTTCGGTAAGAAGTGTAGAGGTTTGGTAGGAAGGGTGGAGGTTTTGTGAGAAGGGTGGAGGTTGGATAAGAAGCGTGGAGGTTGGGTAGGATGGATGGAGGTTTGGTGGAAAAGGTGGAGGGCGGGGAGGAATGATGAATTTAGGTTGGGTAGAAATGGTGGAGGTTGGGTAGGAATGATGGAGGTTGTGTGGGAAGGGTGGAGGTTGGGTAGAAAGGGTGGAGGTTGGGTAGGAAGGATGGAGGTTGTGAAGGAAGGATGGAGGTTGGGAAAGAAGGATGGAGGTTGGGAAGGAAGGACGGAGGTTGGGTAGGAAAGGTGAAGGTTGGGTAGGAAGGGTGGAGGTTGAGTGAGAGAGATGGAAGTTGGGTAGGAAAGGTGGAGATTGGGTAGGAGAAATGGAAGGTGGGTAGGAAGAGTAGAGGTTGGGAAGGAAGGGTGGAGGTTGGGTGGGAAGGGTGGAGGTTGAGTGAGAGAGATGGAAGTTGGGTAGGAAAGGTGGAGATTGGGTAGGAGAAATGGAAGGTGGGTAGGAAGAGTAGAGGTTGGGAAGGAAGGGTGGAGGTTGGGTGGGAAGGATAGAGGTTGGGTAGGAAGGGTGGAGGTTGGGAAGGAAAGATGGAGGTTGGGTGGGAAAGATGAGGGTCGGGTGGGAAGGATGGAGGTTAGGAAATAAGGATGGAGGTTGGGTAGGAAAGGTGGAGGTTGGGTAGGAAAGATGGAGGTTGGGTAGAAAGGATGGAGGTTGGGTGGGAAGGACGGAAGTTGGGTAGGAAAAATGGAGGTTGAGTAAGAAAGATAGAGGTTGGGTGGGAAGGATGTAGTTTGGGTGGAAGGATGGAGGTTGGGTAGGAAGGGTAGAGGTTTGGTAGGAAGGATGGAGGTTGGGTGGGCAGGACGGAGGCTGGGTGAAAAAGGTGAAGGGTGGGTAGGAAATGTGGAGTTTCGGTAGGAAGTGTAGAGGTTTGGTAGGAAGGGTGGAGGTTTTGTGAGAAGGGTGGAGGTTGGATAGGAAGGGTGGAGGTTGGGTAGGAAGGATGGAGGTTTGGTGGAAAAGGTGGAGGGCGGGGAGGAATGATAAATTTAGGTTGGGTAGGAAGGGTGGAGGTTGGGTAGGAATGATGGAGGTTGTGTGGGAAGGGTGGAGGTTGGGTAGAAAGGGTGGAGGTTGGGTAGGAAGGATAGAGGTTGGGTGGGAAGGATGTAGGAGGATAGAAAAAATGGAGGTTGGGAAGGAAGGATGGAGGTTGGGTAGGAAGGAAGGAGGTTGGGTGGGAGGATGTAGTTTGGGTGGAAGGATGGAGGTTGGGAAGGAAGGATGGAGGTTGGGTAGGAAGGAAGGAGGTTGGGTGGGAGGATGTAGTTTGGGTGGAAGGATGGAGGTTGGGAAGGAAGGATGGAAGTTGGGTAGGAAGGGTGGAGGTTGGGTAGGAAGGATGGAAGTTGAGTGGGAGAGATGGAAGTTGGGTAGAAAAGGTGGAGATTTGGTAGGAGAGATGGAGGTTGGGAAGGAAGAGTAGAGGTTGGGAAGGAAGGGTGGAGGTTGGGTGGGAAGGATAGAGGTTGGGTAGGAAGGGTGGAGGTTGGGAAGGAAAGATGGAGGTTGGGTGGGAAAGATGAGGGTCGGGTGGGAAAGATGGAGGTTAGGAAATAAGGATGGAGGTTGGGTAGGAAAGGTGGAGGTTGGGTAGGAAGGATGGAGGTTGGGTAGAAATGATGGAGATTGGGTGGGAAGGACGGAATTTGGGTAGGAAAAATGGAGGTTGAGTAAGAAAGATAGAGGTTGGGTGGGAAGGATGGAGGTTGGGTGGGAAGGATGTAGTTTGATTGGAAGGATGGAGGTTGAGTAGGAAGGGTAGAGATTGGGTAAAAAGGGTGGAGGTTGGGTGGGAAAGGTGGAGGTTGGGTAGGAAGGATGGAGGTTGGGTGGGCAGGACGGAGGTTGGGTGAAAAAGGTGAAGGGTGGGTAGGAAAGGTGGAGTTTCGGTAGGAAGTGTAGAGGTTTGGTAGGAAGGGTGGAAGTTTTGTGAGAAGGGTGGAGGTTGGATAGAAAGCGTGGAGGTTGGGTAGGATGGATGGAGGTTTGGTGGAAAAGGTGGAGGGCAGGGAGGAATGATGAATTTAGGTTGGGTAGGAAGGGTGGAGGTTGGGTAGGAATGATGGAGGTTGTGTGGGAAGGGTGGAGGTTGGGTAGAAAGTGTGGAGGTTGGGTAGGAAGGATAGAGGTTGGGTGGGAAGGATGTAGGAGGATAGGAAAAATGGAGGTTGAAAAGGAAGGAGGTTGGGATGGAAGGATGGAGGTTGGGAAGGAAGGATGGAGGTTGGGTAGGAAAGGTGAAGGTTGGGTAGGAAGGATGGAGGTGGGTAGGAAGGGTGGAGGTTGTGTAGGAAGGACGGAGGTTGGGTAAGAAAGATGGAGGTTGGGTGGGAAGGATGGAGGATGGGTAGGAAGGTTGGAGGTTGGGTGGGAATGATGGAGAATGGGTAGGAAGGGTGGTGGTTGGGTAGGAAGGATGGAGGATGGTTGGGAAGGATGGAGGTTCGGTAGGTGGGATGGAGGTTGGGTAGAAAGATGGACTTCGTGTGGGAAGGATGGAGGTTTGGTGGGAAAGATGGAGGTTGGGTAGGAAATATGGAAGTTGGGTAGGAAGGATGGAGGTTTGGTAAGAAGGATGGAGATTGGGTGGGAAGCCTGGAGTTTGGGAAGGAAAGATGGAGTTTGGGTAGGAAGGAAGGAGGTTGGGTAAGAAGGATGGAGGTTGGGTTGGAAGGATGGAGGTGGGTAGGAAGGGTGGAGGTTTGGTAGGAAAAATTGAGGTTGGGTAGAAAGGATGGAAGTTGGGTGGGAAGGATAGAGGTTGGGTAGGATAGATGGAGGTTGGGTAGGAAGGATGGAGGTTGGGTAGGAACGATGGAGGTTGGGAGGGAAGGATGGAGGTTGGGTAGGAAGGGTGGAGTTTGGGTAGGAAGGGTGGAAGTTGGGTGGAAAGGAGGAAGGTTGGGTAGGAAAGGTGGAGGTTGGGTAGGAAGGGTGGAGGTTTGGTGGGAAGGGTGGAATTTGGGTAGAATGGGTGGATGTTGGGTGGGGAGGATGGATGTTGGGTAGGAAGGATCAAGGTTGGATGGGAATGATGGAAAATGGGTAGGAAGGGTGGAGGTTGGGTGGGAAGCCTAGGGGTTGGGTAGGAAGGATGGAGGTGGGTAGGAACGGTGGAGGTTTGGTAGGAAAAATGGATGTTGGGTAGAAAGGATGGAGGTTGTGTGGGAAGAATGGAGGTTGGGTAGGAAAGATGGAGGTTGGGAGGGAAGGATGGAGGCTGGGTAGGAAGGATGGAGGTTGGGTAGGAAGGATGGAGGTTGGGTGGTAAGGATGGAGTTTGGGTGGGAAGGATGTAGGTTGGGTAAGAAGGATGGAGGTTTGGTAGGAAAGGTGGATGTTGGGAGGGAAGGATGGAGGCTGGGTAGGAAGGATGGAGGTTGGGTAGGAAGGATGGAGGTTGGGTGGTAAGGATGGAGTTTGGGTGGGAAGGATGTAGGTTGGGTAAGAAGGATGGAGGTTTGGTAGGAAAGGTGGATGTTGGGTGGGAAGGATGGAGGCTGGGTAAGAAAAGTGGAGGTTGGGTGGGAAGGGTGGAAGTTTGATAGGAAGGGTGGAGGTTGGGTAAGAAGGGTGGAGGTTGGGTAGGAAGGATGGAGGTTGGGTGGGAAGAATTGAGGATGGGTGGGAAGGATGGAGGTTGGGTGGAAAAGAAGGAGGTTGGGTAGGAAGGATGGAGGTTGGGTAGGAAGGACAGAGGTTGGATAGGAAAGATGGAGGTTGGGTGGGAAAGAAGATGGTTGGGTAGGAAGAATGGAGTTGGGTAGGAACGATGGAGGTTGGGTGGGAAGGATTGAGTTTGGGTGGGAAAGATGGAGGTTGGGTAGGTGGGATGGAGGTTGGGTAGAAAAATGGACTTCGTGTGGGAAGGATGGAGGTTTTGTGGGAAGGATGGAGGTTGGGTAGGAAAGATGGAGGTTGGGTGGGAAGGAAGGAGGTTGGGTAAGAAGGATGGAGGTTGGGTAAGAAGGATGGAGGTGGGTAGAAAGGATGGAGGTTGCGTGGGAAGGATAGAGGTCGGGTAGGATAGATGGATGTTGGGTAGGAAGGATGGAGTTTGGGTAGGAACACTGGAGGTTGGATAGGAAGGATGGAGGTTGGGAGGGAAGGATGGAGGTTGGGTAGGTAAGATGGCGGTTGGGTGGGAAGGATGGAGGTTGGGTAGGAAAGATGGAGGTTGGGTAGGATGGATGGAAGTTGGGTAGGAACGCTGGAGGTTGGATAGGAAGGATGGAAGTTGGGTGGAAAGTATGGAGGTTGGTTGGGAATTATGGAAGTTGGGTAGGAAGGATGGAGGTTGGGTAGGAAAAATGGAGGTTGGGTGGGAAGGATGGAGGTTGGGTGGGAAGGATGGAGGTTGGGTGGGAAGGATGGAGGTTAGAAATCTTGACAAGTGGAAGGAAAAAGAATGTTTTATGAAAGTAAATATGATTACGAAAAAAACAGCTAAAAATGGAAAAAATAAAATAAAAAAAATAAGGAAAAGAAATATTCAACAAAAAAAATACAACTGAACACAATACAAATACGAATATTATTATATTGGCCGTAACGCTGTAAAGTTTTAAAACCACGAACAACCATGAAACAAAAACAAAAAAAAAAGAAATTAAAAAAAACAATTAAAAATAACAAAATAAAAAAAAACAGCCACTGGTGGTTGAGGACGACGAGAGAGGCATGGCTGAGTGGCTTAGGGAGGTAGTTTAGGATGGACCACTGGCTGGTGAGGAGATCGAGTGAGTAGGCATCATCCATGATCTCTCCCATCCCCTTGCCACTTTCACTGTAACCGCCACACACGTACAGCTTATCGCCCAAGATGGCTGCAGCGACGCCCAGCCTCGGGCCACCAGGATGACGACTCAAATGACGCCACGTGTCGCTTGTTGTGTCGTAAACGTCGATGTGGTCGGTTTCTAAACTCAATTCCACCTCTCCCGCCACCACAATCAGCTTCTTGCGCCACTTGCACATGCAGAAGTAGGCCCTGGGAGTGAGCATACAAGCCCCATTGCGCCACTGGCCACTCCTGAGGTCGAGGATGCTGACGTGGCTGCTGGCGTGGCCCAGGTGTGCGTTAGAGGCGCCGCTGTGTGTAGCGCCACCAACTACGTACAAGCAGCCGTTGAGTGTGGCCACTTGGTGGTGGTGGAGGGGGTGTTTGAGGTGGAGCGAAAGAGGCGACCAGCCCGTGGTGGTATCTTCAAGGTCCATGCCTTTCATTTCTTTGCCGTCCTTTTTACAGTTGTTGCTGAAGTTGATGCCTCCTACCAAGGTCAAGCATGGTTTTTTGTGGTTGTGGCAGATGTGGTTGGTATGGCTATAGTTGGTGTAGTTGGTGTGGTCGTGGCTTTTGAGGATGGGCTTGGTCGCGTCAGTGTGTCTGATGTGGTTAGAATCACTTTTGTGGGTGTTTCTGCAATTGATTGTGTGGTTGGAACCAGCGTGGGGGTAGTGGCGAGTGTGATGGGTGTGGTTGGAGTGGCCGTGGTGGTTGTGGTCGGTGTGATTGGAGTGGCCGTCGTGGGTGTGGTTGGGCTGGTCGTAGTGGTTGTAGTGGGTGTAGTTGGGAGAGCTAGGAATTGGATTGTAGGAGTGGCTCTGTCCATGTTGGTTGTTACTGGTGTTCATGTGGCTGGAGCGACACTGGCAGCTTTGTTTAGAGTGGCTGGAGTGGTTGGAGTGGCTGTGGCCGAGGTGGATGGGATGTCTGTGATTAGAGTCGCTGGAGTGAATGGGATGGCAGTGACCAGAGTGGCTGGAGTGGCTGTGACAAGAGTGGCTGTGGCTGTACTGGGGGCGGCTATAGACGAAGCTGTGGCGAGTTGGATCGAATGGCAGCCATTTATTGTAGCGGTCATCATATACCGCCACTTCTTGTGGTTTCTTCGTCGGGTTGGCCAGAGGCGATATGGAGCTCAGCTGATGGTGGCGACTGAGGGTTGTTGAAGCGTTTCATTTTAATTTTATTTACGAATTTTTTAAAATTTTCTTTGTTATTTTCAATCTTTTCCTTCATATTATTTTTCCATTTATTAAATTTTTGTACTTTGAGTATTTTCCATTAAAATTTACATTAGAATTTTTAATTAAAATTTCTTAATTAAAATGTTTCCCATTAACTTTTTTTCCATTGCAATTTTTTCATATTAATTGATGTTCATCCTATTTTTCCCATTAAAATTCTTTTTTAATACATAAGGCAATAAAACGAAAATAAAGGTAGTTACAAGAATTCATTATTACATTCACAGTTTTGATGCGAAACTTTGGTTGATTCTCACATAATATATTTTTGTTTTAAAGATACTCGAAAGCCTTATAGAAAAGAAAGAAGAAAAAGAAAGGAAAAAAAGAAAAAAGAACAAAAAAACTTGCCTGCGTTTTGAGTTCTCGTATTGGGATAGATAATATCTTTCTTCTTGCAAAATATAATTACAAATTTTATTATTAACAATATAATTACGGACATAATAAGTATATTTATTATTAACATTATAATAAATATGATCATTATTGAAATAATTGTAAACATAAGTATTATCAATATAATTATGAACATAGTTACAAATATTAATAGTATTAACATATTAATAAATCTAACTATAAATATTATCATTATTAAATAATCATGAATATAACTATAATAATTTTTATTATTAACAGATTTCTAAATGTCCATAAATTCAATTATTTACAACATAATTATGAATAAAATAATTATTAACTTAATTATGAATATAATTATGAAAAACATAATTATGAATATGATTTATATCAAGAGAATTATATAAAATCATAATTTTTTCATTTCCTAGTTCATAATTTATTTTAAAATTCTTTGACGCTCAACCTTGAGGTTTTATTGAGATTTTTGTTGTATTCACTACAATTGGTTCTTAATACTGGGAAGCATACATACATAGACACAACAGTTAAAAGTGAATTTTTCGAATAAACAAACAAAAAA
>OX387259.1:5656759-5844194 GCA_947562095.1 Branchellion lobata
TGAATGAATGAAGGAATGAATAATTGAATGAATGAAGGAATGAATAATTGAATGAATGAAGGAATAAAGAATTGAATGAATGAAGAAATAATTGGTTGAATGAAAGAAGGAATAAATAATTGAATGAATGAAGGAATGAATAGTTGAATGAATGAAGGAAAAAATATTTGAATGAATGAAGGAATGAATAATTGAATGAAAGAAGGAAAAATTAATTAAATGAATGGAGGAATGAGTAATTGAATGAATGAAGGAATGAAGTATTGAATAAAAGAAGGAATGATTAAATGAATGAAAGAAGGCATGAATAATTGAATGAATGAAAGAATGAATATTTGAATGAACGAGAGAATAAATAATTGAATGAATGAAGGAATGAATAATTAAATGAATGAAGGAATCAATAGTTGAATGAATGAAAGAGTGAATAATTGAACTAATGAAGGAATAGATAATATAATGAATGAAAGAATGAACAATTGAATGAATGAAGGAATATATAATTGAATGAATGAAAGAGTGAATACTTGAATGAATGAAGGAATAGATAATTGAATGAATGAAGGAATTAATAATTGAATGAATGAAGGAATAAGTAATTTAATGAATGAAGGAATGAATAATTGTATGAATGAAGGAATAAATAATTGAATGAATGAAGGAATGAATAATTGAATGATTAAAGGAATGAAAAATTGAATGAATGAAAGAATGAGTAAATGAATGAATGAAAGAATGAATAATTGAATGAATGAAGGAATGAATAATTGAACGAATGAAGGAATAGATAATTGAATGAATGACGGAATGAAAAATTGAATGAATGAAGGAATGAACAATTGAATGAATGACGTATTGAGTAATTGAATGATTGAAGGAATAGATAATTGAATGAATGAAGGAATGAATTTTTGAATGAATGAAGGAATGAATAATTGAATGAATGAAAAAATAAATAATTGAATGAAAGAAGGAATAATTAATTAAATGAATGGAGGAATGAATAATTGAATGAATGAAGGAATGAATTATTGAATGAAAGAAGGAATGATTTATTGAATGAATGAAGGAATGAATAATTGAATGATTAAAGAAACGAAAAAGTGAATGAATGAAAGAATGAATACTTGAATGAATGAAGGAATGAATATTTGAATGAATGAAGTAATGAAGGAATGAATAATTGAATGAATGAAGGAATGAATAATTGTTTGAATTAAGGAATAAGGAATTGAATGAATGAAGGAATAAATAATGAAATGAATGAAGGAATAAATAATTGAATGAATGAAAGAATAAATAATTGAATGAATGAAGGAATGAATAATTGAATGAATGAAGGAATAAACAATTGAATGAATGACGTATTGAGTAATTGAATGATTGAAGGAATAGATAATTGAATGAATGAAGGAATGAATTTTTGAATGAATGAAGGAATGAATAATTGAATGAATGAAAAAATAAATAATTGAATGAAAGAAGGAATAATTAATTAAATGAATGGAGGAATGAATAATTGAATGAATGAAGGAATGAATTATTGAATGAAAGAAGGAATGATTTATTGAATGAATGAAGGAATGAATAATTGAATGATTAAAGGAACGAAAAAGTGAATGAATGAAAGAATGAATACTTGAATGAATGAAGGAATGAATATTTGAATGAATGAAGGAATGAAGGAATGAATAATTGAATGAATGAAGGAATGAATAATTGTTTGAATGAAGGAATAAGGAATTGAATGAATGAAGGAATAAATAATGAAATGAATGAAGGAATAAATAATTGAATGAATGAAAGAATAAATAATTGAATGAATGAAGGAATGAATAATTGAATGAATGAAGGAATAAACAATTGAATGAATGACGTATTGAGTAATTGAATGATTGAAGGAATAGATAATTGAATGAATGAAGGAATGAATTTTTGAATGAATAAGGGAATGAATAATTGAATGAATGAAAAAATAAATAATTGAATGAAAGAAGGAATAATTAATTAAATGAATGGAGGAATGAATAATTGAATGAATGAAGGAATGAATTATTGAATGAAAGAAGGAATGATTTATTGAATGAATGAAGGAATGAATAATTGAATGATTAAAGGAACGAAAAAGTGAATGAATGAAAGAATGAATACTTGAATGAATGAAGGAATGAATATTTGAATGAATGAAGGAATGAAGGAATGAATAATTGAATGAATGAAGGAATGAATAATTGTTTGAATGAAGGAATAAGGAATTGAATGAATGAAGGAATAAATAATGAAATGAATGAAGGAATAAATAATTGAATTAATGAAATAAAAAATAATTGAATGAATGAAGGAATGAATAATTGAATGAATGAAGGAATGAATAATTGAATGAATGAAGGATTGAATAATTGAATGAATGGAAGAATGAATAATTAAATAAATGAAGGACTAAATAATTGAATGAATAAAGGAATGAATAATTGAATGAATGAAAAAATGAATAATTGAATGAATGAAGGAATTAATAGTTGAATTAATGAAGGAATGAATAATTGAATGAATGATGGAATAGATAATTGAATGAATGAAGGAATGAATAATTGAATGAAGGAAGGAATGATTAATTGAATGAATGAAGGAATAAATAAGTGAATGAATGAAGGAATAAAAAATTGAATGAATGAAGGAATGAATAATTGAGTGAATGAAGGAATGAAAGAATGATTAATTGAATAAATGAAGGAATTAATAATTGTTTGAATGAAGGAATAAATAATTGAATGAATGAAGGAATAAATAATGAAATGAATGAAGGAATAAATAATTGAGTGAATGAAAGAATAAATAATTGAATAAATGAAGGAATGAATAATTGAATGAATGAAGGAATGAATAATAATAAATGAAGGAATAAATAATTGAATGAATGAAGGAATGAATAATTGAATGAATGAAGGAATGAATAATTGAATGAATGAAGGAATGAATATTTGAATGAATGAAGGAAGTGATAATTGAGTGAATGAAGGAATAAGTAATTGAAGGAATTAAGGAATAAATAATTGAATGAATGAACGATTGAAAACTTGAATGAATGAAGGAATGAATAATTGAATGAATGAAAGAAGAAAGATTTGAATGAATGAAGGAATGAATAATTAAATGAATGAAGGAATGAATAATTGAATGAATGAAGGAATAAATAATTGAATGAATGAAGGAATAAATAATTGAAAGAATCAAGGAATGAATAATTGAATGAATGAAAGAATGAATACTTGAATGAACGAGAGAATAAATAATTGAATGAATGAAGGAATGAATAATTGAATGAATAAAGGAATCAATAGTTGAATGAATGAAAGAGTGAATAATTGAACTAATGAAGGAATAGATAATATAATGAATGAAAGAATTAATAATTGAATGAATGAAGGAATAAGTAATTGAATGAATAAAGGAGGGAATAATTGAATGAATGAGGGAATAAATAATTGAATGAATGAAGGAATGAATAATTGAATGGATGAAGGAATGAATAAGTGAATGAATGAAGGAACGAATAATTGAATGAATGAAAAAATAAATAATTGAATGAATGAAGGAATAAATAATTGAATGAATGAAGGAATGAATAATTGAATGAATTAAAGAATAGATAATCGAATGAATGACGGAATGAATAATTGAATGAATGAAAGAATGAATAATTGAATAATTGAATGAATAAATATTTGAATGAAAGAAGGAATAAATAATTGAATCAATTAGGAGATGAATAATTGAATGAATGAAGAAATAAAGGTTTGAATGAATGTAGGAATAAATAATTGAATGAATGAAGGAATGAATTAGTGAATGAATGTAAGAATAATTAATTGAATGAATGAAGGAATGAATAATTGAACGAATGAAGGAATAGATAATTAAATGAATGACGGAATGAATAATTGAATGAATGAAGGAATAAATAATTTAATGAATGAAGGAATGAGTAATTAAATGATTGAAGGAATAGATAATTGAATGAATGAAAGAATGAATATTTGAATGAATGAAGGAATGAATAATTGAATGAATGGAAGAATGAATAATTGAATGAAAGACGGAATAAATAATTAAATGAATAGAGGAATGAATAATTGAATGAATGAAGGAATGAATTATTGAAAGAAAGAAGGAATGATTAATAGAATGAATGGGGAAATAAATAATTGAATGAAGAAAGGAATGAATAATTGAAAAAATGAAGGAATAAATATTTGAATGAATGAAGGAATAAATAATTGAGTGAATGAAGGAATGAATAATTGAATGAATAAAAGAATGAATACTTGAATGAATGATAGAATAAATAATTGAATGAATGAAGGAATGAACAATGAATGAATGAAGGAATAAATAATTGAATGAATGAAAGAGTAATTAATTGAATGAATGAAGGAATAGATATTTGAATGAATGAAGGAATTAATAATTGAATGAATGAAGGAATAAGTAATTGAATTAATGAAGGAATGAGTAATTGAATGAATGAAAGAATAAATAATTGAATGAATGAAGGAATGAATAATTGAATGAATGAAGGAATGAATAATTGAATGAATGAAAGAACGAAAATTTGAATGAATGAAAAAATGAATAATTGAATGAATGAAGGAATGATTAGTTGAATTAATGAAAGAAGGAATAATTGAATGAATGAAGGAATAGATAATTGAATAAATGAAGGAATGATTAATTGAATGAATGAAGGAATGAATAATTGAGTAAATGAAGGAATGAAGGAATGAATAATTGAATGAATGAAGGAATGAATAATTGTTTGAATGAAGGAATAACTAATTGAATGAAAGAAGGAATAAATATTTGAATGAATGAAGGAATGAATAATTGAGTGAATGAAGGAATGAAGGAATGAATTATTGAATGAATGAAGGAATGAATAATTGTATGAATGAAGGAATAAATAACTGAATGAAAGAAGGAATAAATAATGAAATGAATGAAGGAATAAATAATTGAGTGAATGAAAGAATAAATAATTGAATGAATGAAGGAATGAATAATTGAATGAATTAAGGAATAAATAATTGAATGAATAAACGATTGAGAAATTGAATAATTGAAGGAATGAATAATTGAATGAATGAAGGAATAAATAATTGAATGAATGAAGGAATAAAGATTTGAATGAATGAAGGAATAAATACTCGGATGAATGAAGGAATGAATAATTGAGTGAATGAAGGAATGAAGGAATGAATAATTGAATGAATGAAGGAATGAATAATTGTTTGAATGAAGGAATAAATAAATGAATGAATGAAGGAATAAATAATAAAATGAATGAAAGAATAAATATTTGAATGAATGAAAGAATGAATAATTGAATGAATGAAGGAATGAATAATAATGAATGAAGGAATGAATAATTGAATGAATGAAGGAATGAATAATTTAATGAATGAAGGACTAAATAATTGAATGAATGAAGGAATGAATAATTGAATGAATGAAGGAATGAATACTTGAATGAATGAAGGAATTGATAATTGAATGAATGAAGAAATAAATAATTGAATGAATGAAGGAATGAATAATTGAATGAATGAAGGAATGAATACTTGAATGAATGAAAGAAGTGATAACTGAATGAATGAAGGAATAAGTAATTGAAGGAATTAAGGAATAAATAATTGAATGAATGAACGATTGAAAAATTGAATGAATGAAGGAATGAATAATTGAATGAATGAAAGAATAAATAATTGAATGAATGAAGGATTAAATAATTGAATGAATGAAGGAATGAACAATTGAATGAATGAAGGAATAGATAATTGATTGAATAACGGAATGAATAATTGAATAATTGAATGAACAAATAATTGAATGAATGAAAGAATCAATAATTTAATAAATGAAGGAATAAATAATTGAATGGATGAAGGACTGAACAATTGAATGAATGAAGGAATGAATAATTGAATGAATGAAGGAATGAAAAAGTGAATGAATGAAAGAATGAATACTTGAATGAATGAAGGAATAAATAATTGAATGAATGAAGGACTGAATAATTGAATGAATAAAAGAATGAATATCGGAATGAACGAAAGAAGAAATAATTGAATGAATAAAGGAATGAATAATTGAATGAATGAAGGAATAAATAATTGAATGAATGAAAGAGTGAATAATTGAATGAATGAAGGAATAGATAATTGAATGAATGAAGGAATTAATAATTGAATGAATGAAGGAATAAGTAATTGAATAAATGAAGGAATGAATAATTGAATAAATGAAGGAAAAAATAATTGAATGAATGAAGGAATGAATAATTGAATGAATGAAAGAATGAATATTTGAATGAATGAAGGAACGAATAATTGAATGAACAAAAAAATGAATAATTGAATGAATGAAGGAATGAATAGTTGAATTAATGAAAAAATGAATAATTGAATGAATGAAGGAATAGATAATTGAATGAAGGAAGGAATGAATAATTGAATGAAGAAAAGAATGATTAATTGAACGAATGAAGGAAGAAATAAGTGAATGAATGAAGGAATAAATAATTGAATGAGTGAAGGAATGAATACTTGAACGAATGAAGAAATGAAGGAATGAATAATTGAATGAATGAAGGAATGAATAATTGTTTGAATGAAGGAATAAAGAATTGAATGAATGGAGGAATAAATAATGAAATGAATGAAGGAATAAATAATTGAATGAATGAAGGAATGAAAAATTGAATGAATGAAGGAATGAATAATTGAATGAATGAAAGAATGAATAAGTGAATGAATGAAGGAATAAATAATTAAATGAATGAAGGAATGAATAATTGAATAAATGAAGGAATAAATAATTGAATGAATGAAGGAATGAATAATTGAATGAATGAAGGAATGAATAATTAAATAATTATTTATCAATTATTTGAATGAATGAACGATTGAATAACTGAATGAATGAAGGAAAAGATACTTGAATGATTGAAGGGATGAATAATTGAATGAATGAAGGAATGAATAATTGAATGAATGAAGGAATGAATAATTGTTTGAATGAAGGAATAAATAATTAAATGAATTGAGGAATGAATAATTGAATGAATGAAGGAATGAATAATTGAATAATTGAATGAACAAATAATTGAATGAAAGAAGGAATAAATAATTGAATCAATTAGGGAATGAATAATTGAATGAATGAAGAAATAAAGATTTGAATGAATGAAGGAATGAATAATTGAATGAATGAAGGAATGAATAATTGAATGAATGAAGGAATGAATACTTGAATGAATGAAAGAAGTGATAACTGAATGAATGAAGGAATAAGTAATTGAAGGAATTAAGGAATAAATAATTGAATGAATGAACGATTGAAAAATTGAATGAATGAAGGAATGAATAATTGAATGAATGAAAGAATAAATAATTGAATGAATGATGGATTAAATAATTGAATGAATGAAGGAATGAACAATTGAATGAATGAAGGAATAGATAATTGATTGAATAACGGAATGAATAATTGAATAATTGAATGAACAAATAATTGAATGAATGAAAGAATCAATAATTTAATAAATGAAGGAATAAATAATTGAATGGATGAAGGACTGAACAATTGAATGAATGAAGGAATGAATAATTGAATGAATGAAGGAATGAAAAAGTGAATGAATGAAAGAATGAATACTTGAATGAATGAAGGAATAAATAATTGAATGAATGAAGGACTGAATAATTGAATGAATAAAAGAATGAATATCGGAATGAACGAAAGAAGAAATAATTGAATGAATAAAGGAATGAATAATTGAATGAATGAAGGAATAAATAATTGAATGAATGAAAGAGTGAATAATTGAATGAATGAAGGAATAGATAATTGAATGAATGAAGGAATTAATAATTGAATGAATGAAGGAATAAGTAATTGAATAAATGAAGGAATGAATAATTGAATAAATGAAGGAAAAAATAATTGAATGAATGAAGGAATGAATAATTGAATGAATGAAAGAATGAATATTTGAATGAATGAAGGAACGAATAATTGAATGAACAAAAAAATGAATAATTGAATGAATGAAGGAATGAATAGTTGAATTAATGAAAAAATGAATAATTGAATGAATGAAGGAATAGATAATTGAATGAAGGAAGGAATGAATAATTGAATGAAGAAAAGAATGATTAATTGAACGAATGAAGGAAGAAATAAGTGAATGAATGAAGGAATAAATAATTGAATGAGTGAAGGAATGAATACTTGAACGAATGAAGAAATGAAGGAATGAATAATTGAATGAATGAAGGAATGAATAATTGTTTGAATGAAGGAATAAAGAATTGAATGAATGGAGGAATAAATAATGAAATGAATGAAGGAATAAATAATTGAATGAATGAAGGAATGAAAAATTGAATGAATGAAGGAATGAATAATTGAATGAATGAAAGAATGAATAAGTGAATGAATGAAGGAATAAATAATTAAATGAATGAAGGAATGAATAATTGAATAAATGAAGGAATAAATAATTGAATGAATGAAGGAATGAATAATTGAATGAATGAAGGAATGAATAATTAAATAATTATTTATCAATTATTTGAATGAATGAACGATTGAATAACTGAATGAATGAAGGAAAAGATACTTGAATGATTGAAGGGATGAATAATTGAATGAATGAAGGAATGAATAATTGAATGAATGAAGGAATGAATAATTGTTTGAATGAAGGAATAAATAATTAAATGAATTGAGGAATGAATAATTGAATGAATGAAGGAATGAATAATTGAATAATTGAATGAACAAATAATTGAATGAAAGAAGGAATAAATAATTGAATCAATTAGGGAATGAATAATTGAATGAATGAAGAAATAAAGATTTGAATGAATGAAGGAATGAATAATTGAATGAATGTAGGAATGAATAATTGAATGAATGAAGGAATAAATAATTAAATGAATTGAGGAATGAATAATTGAATGAGGGAAGGAATGAATAATTGAAAAATTGAATGAACAAATAATTGAATGAAAGAAGGAATAAATAATTGAATCAATTCGGGAATGAATAATTGAATGAATGAAGAAATAAAGATTTGAATGAATGAAGGAATGAATAATTGAATGAAAGAAGCAATGATTAATTGAATGAATGAAGAAATAAATAATTGAATGAAGAAAGGAATGAATAATTGAAAGAATGAAGGAATAAATATTTGAATGAAGGAAGGAATAAATAATTGAGTGAATGAAGGAATGAATAATTGAATGAATAAAAGAATGAATACTTGAATGAATGATAGAATAAATAATTGAATGAATGAAGGAATGAATAATTGAATGAATGAAAGAATAAATAATTGAATGAATGAAGGAATGAATAATTGAATGAAAGAAGGAATGATTAATTGAATGAATGAAAGCACGAATAATTGAATGAATGAAAATATGAATAATTGAATGAATGAAGGAATGATTAGTTGAATTAATGAAAGAAGGAATAATTGAATGAATGAAGGAATAGATAATTGAATAAATGAAGGAATGATTAATTGAATGAATAAAGGAATGAATAATTGAGTGAATGAAGGAATGAAGGAATGAAAAATTGAATGAATGAAAGAATGAATAATTGTTTGAATGAAGGAATAACTAATTGAATGAAAGAAGGAATAAATATTTGAATGAATGAAGGAATGAATAATTGAGTGAATGAAGGAATAAAGGAATGAATAATTGAATGAATGAAGGAATGAATAATTGTATGAATGAAGGAATAAATAACTGAATAAAAGAAGGAATAAGTAATGAAATGAATGAAGGAATAATTAATTGAGTGAATGAAAGAATAAATAATTGAATGAATGAAGTAATGAATAATTGAATGAATTAAGGAATAAAGAACTGAATGAATAAACGATTGAAAAATTGAATAATTGAAGGAATGAATAATTGAATGAATGAAGGAATAAATAATTGAATGAATGAAGGAATAAAGATTTGAATGAATGAAGGAATAAATACTCGAATGAATGAAGGAATGAAGAATTGAGTGAATGAAGGAATGAAGGAATGAATATTTGAATGAATGAAGGAAGGAATAATTGTTTGAATGAAGGAATAAATAAATGAATGAATGAAGGAATAAATAATAAAATGAATGAAAGAATAAATATTTGAATGAATGAAAGAATGAATAATTGAATGAATGAAGGAATGGATAATAATGAATGAAGGAATGAATAATTGAATGAATGAAGGAATGAACAATTGAATGAATGAAGGAATAAATAATTGAATGAAGGAAAGAGTAATTAATTGAATGAATGAAGGAATAGATATTTGAATGAATGAAGGAATTAATAATTGAATGAATGAAGGAATAAGTAATTGAATGAATGAAGGAATGAATAATTGAATGAATGAAAGAATAAACAATTGGATGAATGAAGGAATGATTAATTGAATGAATGAAGGAATGAATAATTGAATGAATGAAAGAAAGAATAATTGAATGAAGGAAGGAATGAATAATTGAGTGAATGAAGGAATGAAGGAATGAATAACTGAATGAATGAAGGAATAAATAATTGAATGAAGGAAAGAGTAATTAATTGAATGAATGAAGGAATAGATATTTGAATGAATGAAGGAATTAATAATTGAATGAATGAAGGAATAAGTAATTGAATGAATGAAGGAATGAATAATTGTTTGAATGAAAGAATAACTAATTGAATGAAAGAAGGAATAAATATTTGAATGAATGAAGGAATGAATAATTGAGTGAATGAAGGAATGAATAATTGTATGAATGAAGGAATAAACAACTGAATGAAAGAAGGAATAAATAATGAAATGAATGAAGGAATAAATAATTGAGTGAATGAAAGAATAAATAATTGAATGAATGAAAGAATGAATAATTGAATGAATGAAGGAATAATTAATTGAATGAATGAAGGAATGAAGATTTGAATGAATGAAGGAATAAATACTCGAATGAATGAAGGAATGAATAATTGAGTGAATGAAGGAATGAAGGAATGAATAATTGAATGAATGAAGGAATGAATAATTGTTTGATTGAAGGAATAAATAAATGAATGAATGAAGGAATAAATAATAAAATGAATGAAAGAATAAATATTTGAATGAATGAAAGAATGAATAATTGAATGAATGAAGGAATGAATAATTTAATGAATGAAGGACTAAATAATTGAATGAATGAAGGAATGAATAATTGAATGAATGAAGGAATGAATACTTGAATGGATGAAGGAATTGATAATTGAATGAATGAAGAAATAAATAATTGAATGAATGAAGGAATGAATAATTGAATGAATGAAGGAATGAATACTTGAATGAATGAAGGAATGAATAATTGAGTGAATGAAGGAATGAAGGAATGAATAATTGAATGAATGAAGAAATGAATAATTGTTTGAATGAAGGAATAAATAAATGAATGAATGAAGGAATAAATAATAAAATGAATGAAAGAATAAATATTTGAATGAATGAAAGAATGAATAATTGAATGAGTGAAGGAATGAATAATAATGAATGAAGGAATGAATAATTGAATGAATGAAGGAATGAATAATTTAATGAATGAAGGACTAAATAATTGAATGAATGAAGGAATGAATAATTGAATGAATGAAGGAATGAATACTTGAATGAATAAAGGAATTGATAATTGAATGAATGAAGAAATAAATAATTGAATGAATGAAGGAATGAATAATTGAATGAATGAAAGAATGAATACTTGAATGAATGAAAGAAGTGATAATTGAATGAATGAAGGAATAAGTAATTGAAGGAATTAAGGAATAAATAATTGAATGAATGAACGATTGAAAAATTGAATGAATGAAGGAATGATTAATTGAATGAATGAAGGAATAAATAATTGAATGAATGAAGAATTAAATAATTGAATGAATGAAGGAATGAATAATTGAATGAATGAAGGAATAGATAATTGATTGAATGACGGAATGAATAACTGAATAATTGAATGAACAAATAATTGAATGAATGAAAGAATCAATAATTTAATGAATGAAGGAATAAATAATTGAATGGATGAAGGAATGAACAATTGAATGAATGAAGGAATGAATAATTGAATGAATGAAGGAATGAAAAAGTGAATGAATGAAAGAATGAATACTTGAATGAATGAAGGAATAAATAATTGAATGAATGAAGGACTGAATAATTGAATGAATGAAAGAATGAATACTTGAATGAACGAAAGAAGAAATAATTGAATGAATGAAGGAATGAATAATTGAATGAATGAAGGAATAAATAATTGAATGAATGAAAGAGTGAATAATTGAATGAATGAAGGAATAGATAATTGAATGAATGAAAGAATAAATAATTGAATGAATGAAGGAATAAGTAATTGAATAAATGAAGGAATGAATAATTGAATGATTGAAGGAATAAATAATTGAATGAATGAAGGAATGAATAATTGAATGAATGAAGGAATGAATATTTGAATGAATGAAGGAACGAATAACTGAATGAATGAAAAAATGAATAATTGAATGAATGAAGGAATGAATAGTTGAATTAATGAAGGAATGAATAATTGAATGAATGAAGGAATAGATAATTGAATGAGGGAAGGAATGAATAATTGAATGAATAAAAGAATGATTAATTGAACGAATGAAGGAAAATATAAGTGAATGAATGAAAAAATAAGTAATTGAAGGAATTAAGGAATAAATAATTGAATGAATGAACGATTGAAAAATTGAATGAATGAAGGAATGAATAATTGAATGAATGAAGAATTAAATAATTGAATGAATGAAGGAATGAATAATTGAATGAATGAATGAATAGATAATTGATTGAATGACGGAATGAATAACTGAATAATTGAATGAACAAATAATTGAATGAATTAAAGAATCAATAATTTAATGAATGAAAGAATAAATAATTGAATGGATGAAGGAATGAACAATTGAATGAATGAAGGAATGAATAATTGAATGAATGAAGGAATGAAAAAGTGAATGAATGAAAGAATGAATACTTGAATGAATGAAGGAATAAATAATTGAATGAATGAAGGACTGAATAATTGAATGAATGAAAGAATGAATACTTGAATGAACGAAAGAAGAAATAATTGAATGAATGAAGGAATGAATAATTGAATGAATGAAGGAATAAATAATTGAATGAATGAAAGAGTGAATAATTGAATGAATGAAGGAATAGATAATTGAATGAATGAAAGAATAAATAATTGAATAAATGAAGGAATAAGTAATTGAATAAATGAAGGAATGAATAATTGAATGAATGAAGGAATAAATAATTGAATGAATGAAGGAATGAATAATTGAATGAATGAAGGAATGAATATTTGAATGAATGAAGGAACGAATAACTGAATGAATGAAAAAATGAATAATTGAATGAATGAAGGAATGAATAGTTGAATTAATGAAGGAATGAATAATTGAATGAATGAAGGAATAGATAATTGAATGAGGGAAGGAATGAATAATTGAATGAATAAAAGAATGATTAATTGAACGAATGAAGGAAAAAATAAGTGAATGAATGAAGGAATAAATAATTGAATAAATGAAGGAATGAAGACTTGAACGAATGAAGGAATGAAGGAATGAATAATTGTTTGAATGAAGGAATAAAGAATTGAATGAATGAAGGAACAAATAATGAAATAAATGAAAGAATAAATATTTGAATGAATGAAAGAATGAATAATTGAATGAATGAAGGAATGAATAATAATGAATGAAGGAATGAATAATTGAATGAATGAAGGAATGAATAATTTAATGAATGAAGAACTAAATAATTGAATGAATGAAGGAATAGATAATTGAATGAATGAAAGAATGAATACTTGAATGAATGAAGGAATTGATAATTGAATGAATGAAGAAATAAATAATTTAATGAATGAAGGAATGAATAATTGAATGAATGAAGGAATGATTACTTGAATGAATGAAAGGAGTGATAATTGAATGAATGAAGGAATAAGTAATTGAAGGAATTAAGGAATAAATAATTGAATGAATGAACGATTGAAAAATTGAATGAATGAAGGAATTAATAATTGAATGAATGAAGGAATAAATAATTGAATGAATGAAGGATTATATAATTGAATGAATGAAAGAATGAATAATTGAATGAATGAAGGAATAGATAATTGATTGAATGACGGAATGAATAATTGAATAATTGAATGAACAAATAATTGAATGAATGAAAGAATCAATAATTTAATGAATGAAGGAATAAATAATTGAATGGATGAAGGAATGAACAATTGAATGAATGAAGGAATGAATAATTGAATGAATGAAGGAATGAAAAAGTGAATGAATGAAAGAATGAATACTTGAATGAATGAAGGAATAAATAATTGAATGAATGAAGGAATGAATAATTGAATGAATGAAGGAATAAAGAATTGAATGAATGAAAGAGTGAATAATTGAATGAATGAAGGAATAGATAATTGAATGAATGAAGGAATTAATAATTGAATGAATGAAGGAATAAGTAATTTAATGAATGAATGAATAGATAATTGAATGAAGGAAGGAATGAATAATTGAATGAATAAAAGAATGATTAATTGAACGAATGAAGGAAAAAATAAGTGAATGAATGAAGGAATAAATAATTGAATGAATGAAGGAATGAATACTTGAACGAATGAAGGAATGAAGGAATGAATAATTGAATGAATGAAGGAATGAATAATTGTTTGAATGAAGGAATAAAGAATTGAATGAATGAAGGAATAAACAATGAAATGAATGAAGGAAGAAATAATTGAATGAATGAGAGAATGAATAATTGAATGAATGAAGGAATGAATAATTGAACGAATGAAAGAATAAATAAGTTAATGAATGAAGGAATAAATAATTGAATGAATGAAGTAATAAATAATTGAATGAATGAAGGAATGAATAATTGAATAAATGAAGGAATGAATAATTAAATAATTATGGAATAATTAATTGAATGAATGAACGATTGAATAATTGAATGAATGAAGGAATAGATACTTGAATGATTGAAGGGATGAATAATTGAATGAATGAAGGAATGAATAATTGAATGAATGAAAGAATGAATAATTGAATGAAAGAAGGAATAAATAATTAAATGAATTGAGGAATGAATAATTGAATGAATGAAGGAATGAATAATTGAATAATTGAATGAATAAATAATTGAATGAAAGAAGGAATAAATAATTGAATCAATTAGGGAATGAATAATTGAATGAATGAAAAAATAAAGATTTGAATGAATGAAGGAATGAATAATTGAATGAATGTAGGAATGAATAAGTGAATGAATGAAGGAATAAAGAATTCAATGAATGAAGGAATGACTTATTGAAAGAATGAAGGAATAGATAATTGAATGAATGACGGAATGAATAATTCAATGAATGAAGGAATAAATAATTGAATGAATGAAGTAATGAGTAATTGAATGAATGAAGGAATAGATAATTGAATGAATGAAGGAATGAATAATTGAATGAATGAAGGAATGAATGATTGAATGAATGAAGGATTGAATATTTGAATGAATGAAGGAATAGATACTTGAATGAATGAAGGGATGAATATTTGAATGAATGAAGGAATAAATAATTGAATAATTGAATGAATAAATAATTGAATGAAAGAAGGAATAAATAATTGAATGAATGAAGGAATGAATAATTGAATGAATGAAGGAATGAATAATTGAATGAATGAAAGAATGAATAATTGAATGAATGAAGGAATGAATATTTGGATGAATGAAGGAAGTGATAATTGAATAAGTGAAGGAATAAGTAATTGAAGTA
This sequence comes from Branchellion lobata, assembly GCA_947562095.1. Taxonomy (NCBI): domain Eukaryota; kingdom Metazoa; phylum Annelida; class Clitellata; order Hirudinida; family Piscicolidae; genus Branchellion; species Branchellion lobata. Next base: position 5,672,705 of record OX387259.1, read on the forward strand.
ATTAAAGAATAAATAATTGAATGAATGAACGATTGAAAAATTGAATGAACGAAGGAATGAATAATTGAATGAATGAAGGAATAAATAATTGAATGAATGAAGGAATAAAGATTTGAATGAATGAAGGAAGGAATAATTGAATGAATGAAGGAATGAATAATTGAATGAATGAAGGAATGATTAATTGAATGAATGAAGAAATGAACAATTGAATGAATTAAGGAATAGATAATTGATTGAATGACGGAATGAATAATTGAATAATTGAATGAACAAATAATTGAATGAATGAAAGAATCAATAATTTAATGAATGAAGGAATAAATAATTGAATGAATGAAGGAATGAACAATTGAATGAATGAAGGAATGAATACTTGAATGAATGAAGGAATAAATAATTGAATGAATGATGGAATGAATAATTGAATGAATGAAGGAATGAAGGAATGAATAATTGAAAGAATGAAGGAATGAATAATTGTTTGAATGAAGGAATAAAGAATTGAATGAATGAAATAATAAATAATGAAATGAATGAAGGAATGATTAATTGAATGAATGAAAGAATAAATAATTGAATGAATGAAGGAATGAATAGTTGGATGAATGAAGGAATGGAAAATTGAATAAATGAAGGAATGAATAATTGAATGAATGAAAGAATAAATAATTGAATGAATGAAAGAATGAATAATTGAATGAATGAAGGAATGAATAATTGAATGAATGAAGGAATAAATAATTGAATGAATGAAAGATTGAATAATTGAATGAATGAAGGAATAGATAATTGAATGAATGAAGAAATAAATAATTGAATGAATGAAGGAATGAATAATTGAATGAATGAAGGAATGAATACTTGAATGAATGAAAGAAGTGATAATTGAATGAATGAAGGAATAGGTAATTGAATGAATGAAGGAATGAATAATTGAATGAATTAAGGAATAGATAATTGACTGAATGACGTAATGAATAATTGAATAATTGAATGAACAAATAAATGAATGAATGAAAGAATCAATAATTTAATGAATGAAGGAATAATTAATTGAATGGATGAAGGAATGAACAATTAAATGAATGAAAGAAGGAATAATTGAATGAATGAAGGAATGAAAAAGTGAATGAATGAAAAAATGAATACTTGAATGAATGAAGGAATAAATAATTGACTGAATGAAGGAATGAATAATTGAATGAATGAAGAAAGAAATAATTGAATGAATGAAGGATTAAATAATTGAATGAATGAAGGAATGAATAATTGAATGAATTAAGAAATAGATAATTGACTGAATGACGGAATGAATAATTGAATAATTGAATGAACAAATAATTGAATGAATGAAAGAATCAATAATTTAATGAATGAAGGAATAAATAATTGAATGAATGAAGGAATGAACAATTGAATGAATGAAGGAATGAATACTTGAATGAATGAAGGAATAAATAATTGAATGAATGATGGAATGAATAATTGAATGAATGAAGGAATGAAGGAATGAATAATTGAAAGAATGAAGGAATGAATAATTGTTTGAATGAAGGAATAAAGAATTGAATGAATGAAATAATAAATAATGAAATGAATGAAGGAATGATTAATTGAATGAATGAAAGAATAAATAATTGAATGAATGAAGGAATGAATAGTTGGATGAATGAAGGAATGGAAAATTGAATAAATGAAGGAATGAATAATTGAATGAATGAAAGAATAAATAATTGAATGAATGAAAGAATGAATAATTGAATGAATGAAGGAATGAATAATTGAATGAATGAAGGAATAAATAATTGAATGAATGAAAGATTGAATAATTGAATGAATGAAGGAATAGATAATTGAATGAATGAAGAAATAAATAATTGAATGAATGAAGGAATGAATAATTGAATGAATGAAAGAATGAATACTTGAATGAATGAAAGAAGTGATAATTGAATGAATGAAGGAATAGGTAATTGAATGAATGAAGGAATGAATAATTGAATGAATTAAGGAATAGATAATTGACTGAATGACGTAATGAATAATTGAATAATTGAATGAACAAATAATTGAATGAATGAAAGAATCAATAATTTAATGAATGAAGGAATAATTAATTGAATGGATGAAGGAATGAACAATTAAATGAATGAAAGAAGGAATAATTGAATGAATGAAGGAATGAAAAAGTGAATGAATGAAAAAATGAATACTTGAATGAATGAAGGAATAAATAATTGACTGAATGAAGGAATGAATAATTGAATGAATGAAGAAAGAAATAATTGAATGAATGAAGGATTAAATAATTGAATGAATGAAGGAATGAATAATTGAATGAATTAAGAAATAGATAATTGACTGAATGACGGAATGAATAATTGAATAATTGAATGAACAAATAATTGAATGAATGAAAGAATCAATAATTTAATGAATGAAGGAATAATTAATTGAATGGATGAAGGAATGAACAATTGAATGAATGAAGGAATGAATAATTGAATGAATGAAGAAATGAAAAAGTGAATGAATGAAAAACTGAATACTTGAATGAATGAAGGAATAAATAATTCACTGAATGAAGGAATGAATAATTGAATGAATGAAAGAATGAATACTTGAATGAACGAAAGAATAAATAATTGGATGAATGAAGGAATGAATAATTGAATGAATGAAGGAATGAATAATTGAATGAATGAAAGAGTGAATAATTGAATGAATGAAGGAATAGATAATTGAATGAATGAAGGAATTAAGAATTGAATGACTGAAGGAATGAATATTTGAATGAATGAAGGAACGAATAATTGAATGAATGAAAAAATGAAGAATTGAATGAATGAAGGAATGAATAGTTGAATTAATGAAGGAATGAATAATTGAATGAATGAAGGAATAGATAATTGAATGAAGGAAGGAATGAATAATTGAATGAATGGAGGAATGATTAAGTGAATGAATGAAGGAAGAAATAAGTGAATGAATGAAGGAAGAAATAATTGAATGAATGAAGGAATGAATTATTGAACGAATGAAGGAATGAAGGAATGAATAATTGAATGAATGAAGGAATGAATAATTGAATGAATGAAGGAATGAATAATTGTTTGAATGAAGGAAGAAAGAATTGAATGAATGAAAGAATAAATAATGAAATAAAAAAAGGAGTAAATAATTGAATGAATGAAGGAATGAATAATTGAATGAATGAAGGAATGAATACGTGAATTAATGAAAGAATTAATAATTTAATGAATGAAAAAATTAATAATAAAATAAATGAAGGAATAAATACTTGAATGAATAAAAGCATAAATAATTGAATGAATGAAGGAATAAATAAGTGAATGAATGAAGGAATAAGTAATTGAATGAATGAAGGAATGAATAATTGAATGAATGAAGGAATGAATAATTAAATAATTATGGAAAAAGTAATTGAATGAATGAACGAGTAAATAATTTAATGAATGAAGGAAAAGATACTTGAATGATTGAATGGATGAATTATTGAATGAATGAAGGAATGAATAATTGAATGAATGAAAGAATGAATAATTGAATGAAAGAAGGAATAAATAATTAAATGAATGGAGGAATGAAGAATTGAATGAATGAAGGAATGAATAAGTGAATAATTGAATGAATAAATAATTGAATGAAAGAGGGAATAAATAATTGAATCAATTAGGAAATGAATAATTGAATGAATGAAGAAATAAAGATTTGAATGAATGAAGGAATGAATAATTAAATGAATGAAGGAATGAATAAGTGAATGATTGAAGAAATGAATAATTGAATGAATGAAGGAATAAATAATTGAATGAATGAAGGAATAAAGATTTGAATGAATGAAGGAAGGAATACTTGACCGAATGAAGGAATGAATAATTGAATGAATGAAGGAATAAATAAATGAATGAATGAAGGAATGAAGAATTGAATGAATTAAGGAATAGATAATTGATTGAATGACGGAATGAATACTTGAATAATTGAATGAAAAAATAATTGAATGAATGAAAGAATCAATAATTTAATGAATGAAAGAATAAATAATTGAATGAATGAAGGAATGAACAATTAAATGAATGAAGGAATGAATACTTGAATTAATGAAAAAATTAATAATTGAATGAATGAAGGAATGAATAATTGAATGAATGAAGGAATGAATAATTGAATGAATAAAGTAACGAATAATTGAATGAATGAAGGAATGAATAGTTGAATTAATAAAGTAATGATTAATTGAATGAATGAAGGAATAAATAAGTGAATGAATGAAGGAATAAATAATTGAATGAATGAAGGAATGAATAATTGAATGAATGAAGGAATGAAGAAAGAAATAATTGAATGAATGAAGGAATGAACAATTGAATGAATGAAGCAATGAATACTTGAATTAATGAGAGAATTAATAATTGAATGAATGAAGGAATGAATAATTGAATGGATGAAGGAAAGATTAATTGAATGAATGAAGAAATAAATAAATGAATGAATGAAGGAATAAATAATTAAATGAATGAAGGAATGAATAATTGAATGAATGAAGAAATGAAGGAATGAATAATTGAATGAATGAAGGAATGAATAATTGTTTGAATGAAGGAATAAAGAATTGAATGAATGAAGGAATAAATAATGAAATGAATGAAAGAATAAATAATTGAATGAATGAAAGAATAAATAGTTGAATGAATTAAGGAATGAATAATTGAATGAATGAAGGAATAGATAATTGAATGAAGGAAGGAATGAATAATTGAATGAATGAAGGAATAATTAATTGAATGAATGAAGGAATAAATAAGTGAATGAATGAAGGAATAAATAATTGAATGAATGAAGTTATGAAGGAATGAATAATTGAATGAATGAAAGAATGAATAATTGTTTGAATGGAGGAATAAAGAATTGAATAAATGAAGGAATAAATAATGAAATGAATGAAGGAATAAATAATTGAATGAATGAAAGAATAAATAATTGAATGAATGAAGGAATAAATAATTGAATGAAAGAAGGAATGGATAATTGAATGAATGAAGGAATGAATAATTGAATGAATGAAGGAATAAATAATTGAATGAATGAAAGAATGAATAATTTAATGAATGAAGGACTAAATAATTGAATGAATGAAGGAATGAATAATTGAATGAATGAAGGAATGAATACTTGAATGAAAGAAAGAATTGATAATTGAATGAATGAAGGAATAAATAATTTAAGGAATAAAGGAATAAATAATTGAATGAATGAACGATTGAAAAATTGAATGAATGAAGGAATGAATAATTGAATGAATGAAGGAATAAATAATTGAATGAATGAAGGAATAAAGATTTGATTGAATGACGGAATGAATAAAAAATTGAATGAATGAAAGATTCAATTAGTTAATGAATTAAAGAATAAATATTTGAATGAATGAAGGAATGAATATTTGAATGAATGAAGGAATGAATACTTGAATTAATGATAGAATTTATAATTGAACGAATGAAGGAATTAATAATAAGATAAATGAAGGAATATATACTTGAATGAGAGAAGGAATGAATAATTGAATGAATGAAGGAATAAAGAATAGAATGAATGAAGAAATAAATAAGTGAATGTATGAAGGAATAAATAATTGAATGAATGAAGGAATGAATAATTAAAGAAATGAAGGAATAAATAATAAAATGAATGAAGGAATGAATAATTGAATGAATGAAGGAATGATTAATTGAATGAATGAAGGAATAAATAATTGAATGAATGAACGATTGAATAATTGAATGAATGAAATAATAGATACTTGAATGAATGAAGGGATGAATAATTGAATGAATGAAGGGATGAATAATTGAATGAATGAAGGAATGAATAATTGAATAATTGAATGAAAAAATAATTGAATGAAAGAAGGAATAAATAATTGAATCAATTAGGGAATGAATAATTAAATGAATGAAGAAATAAAGATTTGAAAGAATGAAGGAATGAGTAATTGAATGAATGAAGGAATGAATAAGTGAATGAATGAAGGAATAAATAATTGAATGAAGGAAGGAATAAATATTGAAATGAATTAAGGAATAAATAATTGAATGAATGGAAGAATAAATAATTGAATGAATGAAGGAATGAATAATTGAATGAATGAAGGAATGAATAATTGAAGGAATGAAGGAATGAATAATTGAATGAATGAAAGAATTAATAATTTAATGAATGAAGGAATGAATAATTGAATGAATGAAGGAATGAATAATTGAATGAATGAAGGAATGAATAATTGAATGAATGAAGGAATGAATATTTGAATGAATGGAGGAATTGATAATTGAATGAATGAAGGAATTGATAATTGACTGAATGAAGGAATAAGTAATTGAAGGAATTAAGGAATAAATAATTGAATGAATGAACGATTGAAAAATTGAATGAATGAAGGAATGAATAATTGAATGAATGAAGGAATGAATTATTGAATTAAAGAAGGAATGATTAATTGAATGAATGAAGAAATAAATAATTGAATGAAAGAAGGAATGAATAATTGAATGAATGAAGGAATAAATAATTGAATGAATGAACGATTGAATAATTGAATGAATGAAATAATAGATACTTGAATGAATGAAGGGATGAATAATTGAATGAATGAAGGGATGAATAATTGAATGAATGAAGAAATGAAGAATTGAACGAATGAAGGAATAGATAATTGAATGAATGAAGGAATTAATATTTGAATGAATGAAGGAATGAATAATTGAATGAATGAAAGAATGAATATTTGAATGAATGAAGGAATAGATACTTGAATGAATGAAGGGATGAATAATTGAATAAATGAAGGAATGAATAATTGAATGAATGAAGGAATGAATAATTAAATGAATGAAGGAATGAATAATTGAATGAATGAATGAATAAATATTTGAATGAATGAAGGATTGAATAATAGAATGAATGAAGGAACAGATAATTGAATGAATGAAGGAATAAGTAATTGAAGGAATTAAGGAAAAAATAATTGAATGAATGAACGATTGAAAAATTGAATGAATGAAGGAATGAATAATTGAATGAATGAAGGAATGAATTATTGAATGAAAGAAGGAATGATTAATTGAATGAATGAAGAACTAAATAATTGAATGAAAGAAGGAATGAATAATTGAATGAATGAAGGAATAAATAATTGAATGAATGAACGATTGAATAATTGAATGAATGAAATAATAGATACTTGAATGAATGAAGGGATGAATAATTGAATAATTGAAGAAAAAAATAATTGAATGAAAGAAGGAATAAATAATTGAATCAATTAGGGAATGAAAAATTGAATGAATGAAGAAATAAAGATTTGAATGAATGAAGGAATGAGTAATTGAATGAATGAAGGAATGAATAAGTGAATGAATGAAGGAATAAATAATTGAATGAATGAAGAAATGCATAATTGAACGAATGAAGGAATAGAGAATTGAATGAATGAAGGTATTATTATTTGATTGAATGAAGGAATGAATAATTGAATGAATGAAGGAATGAATATCTGAATGAATGAAGGAATAGATACTTGAATGAATGAAGGGATGAATAATTGAATGAATGAAGGAATGAATAATTGAATGAATGAAGGAATGAATAATTGAATGAATGAATGAATAAATATTTGAATGAATGAAGGATTGAATAATTGAATGAATGAAGGAACAGATAATTGAATGAATGAAGGAATAAGTAATTGAAGGAATTAAGGAAAAAATAATTGAATGAATGAACGATTGAAAAATTGAATGAATGAAGGAATGAATAATTGAATGAATGAAGGAATGAATTATTGAATGAAAGAAGGAATGATTAATTGAATGAATGAAGAAATAAATAAATGAATGAAAGAAGGAATAAATATTTGAATGAATGAAGGAATAAAGAATTGAATGAAGAAGGGAATGAATAATTGAACGAATGAAGGAATAGATAATTGAATGAATGACGGAATGAATAATTGAATGAATGAAGGAATAGATAATTAAATGAATGAAGGAATGAATATTTGAATGAATGAAGGAATGAATAATTGAATGAATGAAGGAATAGATAATTGAATGAATGAAAGAATGAATAATTGAATGAATGAAGGAATGATTAAGTGAATGATTGAAGGAATAAATAAGTGAATGAATAAAAGAATAAATAATTGAATGAATGAAGGAATGAATAATTGAATGAATGAAGGAATGAAGGAATGAATAATTGAAAGAATGAAGGAATGAATAACTGTTTGAATGAAGGAATAAATAATTGAATGAATGAAGGAATAAATATTGAAATGAATTAAGGAATGAATAATTGAATGAATGAAAGAATAAATAATTGAATGAATGAAGGAATAAATAATTGAATGAATGACGGAAGGAATAATTGAATGAATGAAAGACTGAATAATTGAATAATTGAATGAATAAATAACTGAATGAAAGAAGGAATTAATAATTGAATCAATTATGCAATGAATAATTGAATGAATGATGGAATGAATAAGTGAATGAATGAAGGAATAAAGAATTGAATGAAGAAGGGAATGAATAATTGAACGAATGAAGGAATATATAATTGAATGAATGAAGTAATGAGTAATTGAATGAATGAAGGAATAGATAATTGAATGAATGAAGGAATGAATATTTGAATGAATGAAGGAATGAATAATTGAATGAATGAAGGAATAGATAATTGAATGAATGAAAGAATGAATAATTGAATGAATGAAGGAATGATTAAGTGAATGATTGAAGGAATAAATAAGTGAATGAATAAGAGAATAAATAATTGAATGAATGAAGGAATGAATAATTGAATGAATGAAGGAATGAAGGAATGAATACTTGAATGAATTAAGGAATAGATAATTGATTTTATGACGGAATGAATGAATGAAAGATTCAATTATTCAATGAATTATAGAATAAATAATTGAATGAATGAAAGAATGAACAATTGAATGAATGAAGGAATGAATACTTGAATTAATGATAGAATTAATAATTGAATGAATGAAGAAATTAATAATAAAATAAATGAAGGAATAAATACTTGAATGAATGAAGGAATGAATAATTGAATGAATGAAGGAATAAATAATTGAATGAATGAAGGAATAAAGAAGTGAATGAATGAAGGTATAAATAATTGAATGAATGAAGGAAAGAATAATTAAAGAAATGAAGGAATAAATAATAAAATGAATGAAGGAATGAACAATTGAATGAATGAAGGAATGATTAATTGAATGAATGAAGGAATAAATAAGTGAATGAATGAAGGTATAAATAATTGAATGAATGAAGGAATGAATAATTAAAGAAATGAAGGAATAAATAATAAAATGAATGAAGGAATGAATAATTGAATGAATGAAGGAATGATTAATTGAATGAATGAATGAACGATTGAATAATTGAATGAATGAACGATTGAATAATTGAATGAATGAAAGAATAGATACTTTAATGAATGAAGGGATGAATAATTGAATGAATGAAGGGATGAATAATTGAATGAATGAAGGAATGAATAATTGAATAATTGAATGAATAATTGAATAATTGAATGAAAGAAGGAATAAATAATTGAATCAATTAGGGAATGAATAATTGAATGAATGAATAAATAAAGATTTGAATGAATGAAGGAATGAATAATTGAATGAATGAAGGAATGAATAAGTGAATGAATGAAGGAATAAATAATTGAATGAATAAAGAAATGAATAATTGAACGAATAAAGGAATAGATAATTGAATGAATGAAGTAATGAGTAATTGAATGAATGAAGGAATAGAGAATTGAATGAATGAAATAATGAATACTTGAATGAATGAAAGAATGAATAATTGAATGAATGAAGGAATGAATATTTAAATGAATGAAGAAATAGATACTTGAATGAATGAAGGGATGAATAATTGAATGAATGAAGGAATGAATAATTGAATGAATGAAGGAATTAATAATTGAATGAATGAAGGAATGAATAATTGAATGAATGAAGGAATGAATATTTGAATGAATGAAGGAATTGATAATTGAATGAATGAAGGAATTGATAATTGAATGAATGAAGGAATAAGTAATTGAAGGAATTAAGGAATAAATGATTGAATGAATGAACGATTGAAAAATTGAATGAATGAAGGAATGAATAATTGAATGAATGAAGGAATGAATTATTGAATGAATGAAGGAATGATTAATTGAATGAATGAAGAAATAAATAATTGAATGAATGAAGGAATGAATAATTGAATGAAAGAAAGAATAAATATTTGAATGAATGAAGGATTGAATAATTGAATGAATGAAGGAACAGATAATTGAATGAATGAAGGAACAGATAATTGAATGAATGAAGGAATAAGTAATTGAAGGAATTAAGGAATAAATAATTGAATGAATGAACGATTGAAAAATTAAATGAATGAAGGAATGAATATTTGAATGAATGATGGAATGAATTATTGAATGAAAAAAGGAATGATTAATTGAATGAATGAAAAAATAAATAATTGAATGAAAGAAGGAATGAATAATTGAATGAATGAAGGAATAGATACTTGAATGAATGAAGGATTGAATAATGGAATGAATGAAGGAACAGATAATTGAATGAATGAAGGAATAGATAATTGAATGAATGAAAGAATGAAGAATTGAATGAATGAAGGAATAAATAATTGAATGAAAGAAGGAATGAATAATTGAATGAATGAAAGAGTGAATAATTGAATGAATGAAAGAATGAATAATTGAATGAATGAAAGAATAAATAATTGAATGAATGAAGTACTAAATAATTGAATGAATGAAAGAGTGAATAATTGAATGAATGAAGAATTAGATAATTGAATGAATGAAGGAATGAATAATTGAATGAATGAAGGAATGAAAAATTGAATGAATGAAAGAATGAATACTTGAATGAATGAAGGAATAAATAATTGAATGAATGAAGGAATGAATAATTGAATGAATGAAAGAATGAATACTTGAATGATTGAAAGAATAATTAATTGAATGAATGAAAGAATGAATAATTGAATAATTGAATGAATAAATAACTGAAAGAAAGAAGGAATTAATAATTGAATCAATTATGGAATGAATAATTGAATGATAGAAGGAATGAATAAGTGAATAAAAGAAGGAGTAAAGAATTGAATAAATGAGGGAATGATTAATTGAACGAATGAAGGAGAAGATAATTGAATGAATGACGGAATGAATAATTGAATGAATGAAGGAATAAATAATTGAATGAATGAAGTAATGAGTAATTGAATGAATGAAGGAATAGATAATTGAATGAATGAAGGAATAAATATTTGAATGAATGAAGGAATGAATAATTGAATGAATGAAGGAATAGAAAATTGAATGAATGAAAGAATGAATAATTGAATGAATGAAGGAATGATTAATTGAATGAATAAAGGAATAAAAAAGTGAATGAATGAAAGAATGAATAATTGAAGAAATGAAGGAATGAATAATTGAATGAATGAAGAAATGAAGGAATGAATAATTGAATGAATGAAGGAATGGATACTTGAATGAATGAAGGGATGAATAATTGAATGAATGAAGGAATGAATAATTGAATGAATGAAGGAATGAATAATTGAATGAATGAAGGAATGAATAATTGAATGAATGAATGAATACATATTTGAATGAATGAAGGATTGAATAATTGAATGAATGAAAAAACAGATAATTGAATGAATGAAGGAATAAGTAATTGAAGGAATTAAGGAAAAAATAATTGAATGAATGAATGATTGAAAAATTGAATGAATGAAGGAATGAATAATTGAATAAATGAAGGAATGAATTATTAAATGAAAGAAGGAATAATTAATTGAATGAATGAAGAAATAAATAATTGAATGAAAGAAGGAATGAATAATTGATTGAATGAAGGAATAAATATTTGAATGAATGAAGGATTGAATAATTGAATGAATGAAGGAACAGATAATTGAATGAATGAAGGAACAGATAATTGAATGAATGAAGGAATAAGTAATTTAAGGAATTAAGGAAAAAATAATTGAATGAATGAAAGATTGAAAAATTGAATGAATGAAGTAATGAATATTTGAATGAATGATGGAATGAATTATTGAATGAAAGAAGGAATGATTAATTGAATGAATGAAGAAATAAATAATTGAATGAATGAAGGAATGAATAATTGAATGAATGAAGTAATGAGTAATTGAATGAATGAAGGAATAGATAATTGAATGAATGAAGGAATGAAGATTTGAATGTATGAAGGAATGAATAATTGAATGAATGAAGGAATAGATAATTGAATGAATGAAAGAATGAATAATTGAATGAATGAAGGACTGATTAATTAAATGAATGAAGGAATAAATAAGTGAATTAATGAATAAATAAATAATTGAATGAATGAAGGAATGAATAATTGAATGAATGAAGGAATGAAGAAATGAATAATTGAATGAATGAAAGAATGAATAAATGTTTGAATGAAGTAATAAATAATTGAAGGAATGAAGGAATAAATATTGAAATGAATGAAGGAATAAATAATTGAATGAATGGAGAAATAAATAATTGAATGAATAAAGGAATGAATAATTTAATGAATGAAGGAATGAATAATTGAATGAATGAAGGAATGAATAATTGAATGAATGAAGGAATGAATAATTTAATGAATGAAGGACTAAATAATTGAATGAATGAAGGAATGGATAATTGAATGAATGAAGGAAAGAATAAATGAATGAATGAAGGAATTGAAAATTGAATGAATGAAGAAATAAATAATTGAATGAATGAAGGAATGAATAATTTAATGAATGAAAGAATTAATATTTGAAGGAATGAAGGATTGAATAATTGAATGAATGAAGGAGCAGATAATTGAATGAATGAAGGAATAAGTAATTGAAGGAATTAAGGAATAAATAATTGAATGAATGAAGGAATGAATAATTAAATGAATGAAGGAATAGATATTTGAATGAAAAAAGGAATGAATAATTGAATGAATGAAGGAATGATTAATTGAATGAATGAAGGAATAAATAAGTGAATGAATGAAGGAATAAATAATTGAATGAATAAAGGAATGAATAATTGAATGAATGAAGGAATGAAGGAATGAATAATTGAATGAATGAAGGAATGAATAATTGTTTGAATAAAGGAATAAAGAATTGAATGAATAAAGGAATAAATAATGAATTGAATGAAGGAATAAATAATTGAATGAATGAAAGAATAAATTATTGAATGAATGAAGAAATGAATAATTGAATGAATGAAGGAATGGATAATTGAATGAATGAAGGACTGAATAATTGAATGAATGAAGGAATAAATAATTGAATGAATGAAAGAATGAATAATTTAATGAATGAAGGACTAAATAATTGAATGAATGAAGGAATGAATAATTGAATGAATGAAGGAATGAATACTTGAATGAACGAAGGAATTGATAATTGAATGAATGAAGGAATAAATAATTTAATGAATAAAGAAATAAATAATTGAATGAATGAACGATTGAAAAATTGAATGAATGAAGGAATGAATAATTGAATGAATGAAGGAATAAATAATTGAATGAATGAAGGAATAAAGATTTGAATGAATGAAGGAATGAATAATTGAATGAATGAAGGAATGAATAATTGAATGAATTAAGGAATAGATAATTGATTGAATGACGGAATGAATAAATAATTGAATGAACGAAAGATTCAATTATTTAATGAATTATAGAATAAATAATTGAATGAATGAAGGAATGAACAATTGAATGAATGAAGGAATGAATACTTGAATTAATGAAAGAATTAATATTTGAAGGAATGAAGGATTGAATAATTGAATGAAGGAAGGAGCAGATAATTGAATGAATGAAGGAATAAGTAATTGAAGGAATTAAGGAATAAATAATTGAATGAATGAAGGAATGAATAATTGAATGAATGAAGGAATAGATAATTGAATGAAAAAAGGAATGAATAATTGAATGAATGAAGGAGCGATTAATTGAATGAATGAAGGAATAAATAAGTGAATGAATGAAGGAATAAATAATTGAATGAATAAAGGAATGAATAATTGAATGAATGAAGGAATGAAGGAATGAATAATTGAATGAATGAAGGAATGAATAATTGTTTGAATAAAGGAATAAAGAATTGAATGAATAAAGGAATAAATAATGAATTGAATGAAGGAATAAATAATTGAATGAATGAAAGAATAAATTATTGAATGAATGAAGGAATGAATAATTGAATGAATGAAGGAATGGATAATTGAATGAATGAAGGACTGAATAATTGAATGAATGAAGGAATAAATAATTGAATGAATGAAAGAATGAATAATTTAATGAATGAAGGACTAAATACTTGAATGAATGAAAAAATGAATAATTGAATGAATGAAGGAATGAATACTTGAATGAACGAAGGAATTGATAATTGAATGAATGAAGGAATAAATAATTTAATGAATAAAGAAATAAATAATTGAATGAATGAACGATTGAAAAATTGAATGAATGAAGGAATGAATAAATGAATGAATGAAGGAATAAATAATTGAATGAATGAAGGAATAAAGATTTGAATGAATGAAGGAATGAATAATTAAATGAATGAAGGAATGAATAATTGAATGAATTAAGGAATAGATAATTGATTGAATGACGGAATGAATAAATAATTGAATGAATGAAAGATTCAATTATTTAATGAATTATAGAATAAATAATTGAATGAATGAAGGAATGAACAATTGAATGAATGAAGGAATGAATACTTGAATTAATGATAGATTTAATAATTGAATGAATGAAGGAATTAATAATAAAATAAATGAAGGAATAAATACTTAAATGAATGAAGGGATGAATAATTGAAAAAATGAAGGAATAAATAATAAAATGAATGAAGGAATGAATAATTGAATGAATGAAGGAATGATTAATTGAATGAATGAAGGAATAAAGAATTGAATGAATGAACGATTGAATAATTGAATGAATGAAAGAATAGATACTTGAATAAATGAAGGGATGAATAATTGAATGAATGAAGGGATGAATAATTGAATGAATGAAGGAATGAATAATTGAATAATTGAATGAAGAAATAATTGAATGAAAGAAGGAATAAATAATTGAATCAATTAGGGAATGAATAATTGAATGAATGAAGGAATGAATAAGTGAATGAATGAAGGAATAAATAATTGAATGAATGAAGAAATGAATAATTGAACGAATAAAGGAATAGATAATTGAATGAATGAAGGAATAGAGAATTGAATGATTGAAGGGATGAATAATTGAATGAATGAAAGAATGAATAATTGAATGAATGAAGGAATGAATAATTGAATGAATGAAAGAATAAATACTTGAATGAATGAAGGAATTGATAATTGAATGAATGAAGGAATTGATAATTGAATGAATGAAGGAAGAAGTAATTGAAGGAATTAAGGAATGAATAATTGAATGAATGAACGATTGAAAAATTGAATGAATGAAGTAATGAATATTTGAATGAATGATGGAATGAATTATTGAATGAAAGAAGGAATGATTAATTGAATGAATGAAGACATAAATAATTGAATGAATGAAGGAATAAATAATTGAATGATTGAAGGAATAAATATTTGAATGAATGAAGGATTGAATAATTGAATGAATGAAGAAACAGAGAATTGAATGAATGAAGGAATGAATAATTGAATGAATGAAGGAATAAATAATTGAATGAATGAAGGAATGAACAATTGAATGAATGAAAGAATGAATAATTGAATGAATGAAGGAATGAAAAATTGAATGAATGAAAGAATGAATACTTAAATGAATGAAGAAATAAATAATTGAATGAATGAAGGAATGAATAATTGAATGAATGAAAGAATGAATACTTGAATGAATGAAAGAATAATTAATTGAATGAATGAAAGAGTGAATAATTGAATAATTGAATGAATAAATAACTGAATGAAAGAAGGAATTAATAATTGAATCAATTATGGAATGAATAATTGAATGAATAAGGGAATGAATAAGTGAATGAATGAAGGAATAAAGAATTGAATGAATGAGGGAATGAATAATTGAACGAATGAAGGAATAGATACTTGAATGAATGACGGAATGAATAATTGAATGAATGAAGGAATAAATAATTGAATGAAGGAAGTAATGAGTAATTGAATGAATGAAGGAATAGATAATTGAATGAATGAAGGAATGAATATTTGAATGAATGAAGGAATGAATAATTGAATGAATAAAGGAATAGATAATTGAATGAATGAAAGAATGAATAATTGAATGAATGAAGGAATGATTAATTGAATGAATGAAGAAATAAATAAGTGAATGAATCAAAGAATAAAAAATTGAATGAATGAAGGACTGAATAATTGAATGAATGAAGGAATGAAGGAATGAATAATTGAATGAATGAAGGAATAAATAACTGTTTGAATGAAGGAATAAATAATTGAATGAATGAAGGAATAAATATTGAAATGAATGAAGGAAATAATAATTGAATGAATGGAAGAATAAATAATTGAATGAATGAAGGAATGAATAATTGAATGAATGAAGGAATGAATAATTGAATGAATGAAGGAATGAATAATTGAATGAATGAAGGAATGAATAATTCAATGAATGAAGGACTAAATAATTGAATGAATGAAGGAATGAATAATTGAATGATTGAAGGAAAGAATAATTGAATGAATGAAGGAATGAATAATTGAATGAATGAAAGAAGAAATATTTGAATGAATTAAGAATTGAATAATTGAATGAATGAAGGAGCAGAAAATTGAATGAATGAAGGAATAAGTATTTGAAGGAATTAAGGAATAAATAATTGAATGAATGAACGCTTGAAAAATTGATTGAATGAAGGAATGAATTATTGAATGAATGAAGGAATGAATTATTGAATGAAAGAAGGAATGATTAATTGAATGAATGAAAGAATGAATACTTGAATGAAGGAAAGAATAAATAATTGAATGAATGGAGGATTGAATAATTGAATGAATGAAGGAATAAATATTTGAATGAAGGAAGGATTGAATAATTGAATGAATGAAAGAACAGATAATTTAATGAATGAAGGAATGAATAATTGAATGAATGAAGGAATGAATAATTGAATGAATGAAGGAATGAAAAATTGAATGAATGAAAGAATGTATACTTGAATGAATGAAGGAATAAATAATTGAATGAATGAAAGAATGAATAATTAAATGAATGAAAAAATGAATACTTGAATGAATGAAAGAATAATTAATTGAATGAATGAAAAAATGAATAATTGAATAATTGAATGAATAAATAACTGAATGAAAGAAGGAATTAATAATTGAATCAATTATGGAATGAATAATTGAATGAATGAAAGAATGAATAAGTGAATGAATGAAGAATTGAATGAATGAGAGAATGAATAATTGAACGAATGAAGGAATAGATAATTGAATGAATGACGGAATGAATAATTGAATGAATGAAGGAATAAATAATTGAATGAATGAAGTAATGAGTAATTGAATGAATGAAGGAATAGATAATTGAATAAATGAAGGAATGAATATTTGAATGAATGAAGGAATGAATAATTGAATGAATGAAGGAATATATAATTGAATGAATGAAAGAATGAATAATTGAATGAATGAAGGAATGATTAATTGAATGAATGAAGGAATAAATAAAGGAATGAATGAAAGAATAAATAATAAATGAATGAAGGAATGAATAATTGAATGAATGAAGGAATGAATAATTGAATGAATGAAGGAATGAATAATTGAATGAATGAAGGAAAGAATAATTGAATGAATGAAGGAATTGAAAATTGAATGAATGAAGGAATAAATAATTGAATGAATGAAGTAATGAGTAATTGAATGAATGAAGGAATAGATAATTGAATAAATTAAGGAATTATTATTTGAATGAATGAAGGAATGAATAATTGAATGAATGAAGGAATAAGTAATTGAAGGAATTAAGGAATAAATAATTGAATGAATGAACGATTGAAAGATTGAATGAACGAAGGAATGAATAACTGTTTGAATGAAGGAATAAATAATTGAATGAATGAAGGAATAAATAATTGAATGAATGAAGGAATAAATATTGAAATGAATGAAGGAATAAATAATTGAATGAATGGAAGAATAAATAATTGAATGAATGAAGGAATGAATAATTGAATGAATGAAGGAATAAATAATTGAATGAATGAAGGAATAAATAATTGAACGAATGAAGGAATGAATAATTTAATGAATGAAGGACTAAATAATTGAATGAATGAAGGAATGAATAATTGAATGAATGAAGGAAAGAATAATTGAATGAATGAAGGAATTGAAAAGTGAATGAATGAAGAAATGAATAATTGAATGAATGAAAAAATGAATAATTGAAAGAATGAACGAAGAAATATTTGAATGAATGAAGAATTGAATAATTGATTGAATGAAGGAATGAATTATTGAATGAATGAAGGAATGAATTATTGAATGAAAGAAGGAATGATTAATTGAATGAATAAAGAAATAAATAATTGAATGAATGAAGGAATGAATAATTGAATGAATGAAGGAATAAATATTTGAATGAATGAAGGATTGAATAATTGAATGAATAAAGGAACAGATAATTGAATGAATGAAAAAATGAATAATTGAATGAATGAAGGAATGAATAATTGAATGAATGAAGGAATGAAAAATTGAATGAATGAAAAAATGAATACTTGAATGAATAAAGTAATAAATAATTGAATGAATGAAAGAATGAATAATTAAATGAATGAAAGAATGAATACTTGAATGAATGAAAGAATAATTAATTGAATGAATGAAAGAATGAATAATTCAATAATTGAATGAATAAATAACTGAACGAAAGAAGGAATTAATAATTGAATCAATTATGGAATGAATAATTGAATGAATGAAGGAATGAATAAGTGAATGAATAAAGAATTGAATGAATGAAGAAATGAATAATTGAACGAAGAAAGGAATAGATAATTGAATGAATGACGGAATGAATAATTGAATGAATGAAGGAATAAATAATTGAATGAATGAAGTAATGAGTAATTGAATGAATGAAGGAATAGATAATTGAATGAATGAAGGAATGAATATTTGAATGAATGAAGGAATGAATAATTGAATGAATAAAGGAATAGATAATTGAATGAATGAAAGAATGAATAATTGAATGAATGAAGGAATGATTAATTGAATGAATGAAGAAATAAATAAGTGAATGAATCAAAGAATAAAAAATTGAATGAATGAAGGACTGAATAATTGAATGAATGAAGGAATGAAGGAATGAATAATTGAATGAATGAAGGAATGAAAAACTGTTTGAATGAAGGAATAAATAATTGAATGAATGAAGGAATAAATATTGAAATGAATGAAGGAAATAATAATTGAATGAATGGAAGAATAAATAATTGAATGAATGAAGGAATGAATAATTGAATGAATGAAGGAATGAATAATTGAATGAATGAAGAGATGAATAATTGAATGAATGAAGGAATGAATAATTTAATGAATGAAGGACTAAATAATTGAATGAATGAAGGAATGAATAATTGAATGATTGAAGGAAAGAATAATTGAATGAATGAAGGAATGAATAATTGAATGAATGAAAGAAGAAATATTTGAATGAATGAAGAATTGAATAAATGAATGAATGAAGGAGCAGAAAATTGAATGAATGAAGGAATAAGTATTTGAAGGAATTAAGGAATAAATAATTGAATGAATGAACGCTTGAAAAATTGATTGAATGAAGGAATGAATTATTGAATGAATGAAGGAATGAATTATTGAATGAAAGAAGGAATGATTAATTGAATGAATGAAGAAATAAATAATTGAATGAATGAAGGAATAAATATTTGAATGAATGAAGGATTGAATAATTGAATGAATGAAAGAACAGATAATTGAATGAATGAAGGAATGAATAATTGAATGAATGAAGGAATGAATAATTGAATGAATGAAGGAATGAAAAATTGAATGAATGAAAGAATGTATACTTGAATGAATGAAAGAATGTATACTTGAATGAATGAAGGAATAAATAATTGAATGAATGAAAGAATGAATAATTAAATGAATGAAAGAATGAATACTTGAATGAATGAAAGAATAATTAATTGAATGAATGAAAGAATGAATAATTGAATAATTGAATGAATAAATAACTGAAAGAAAGAAGGAATTAATAATTGAATCAATTATGGAATGAATAATTGAATGAATGAAGGAATGAATAAGTGAATGAATGAAGAATTGAATGAATGAGAGAATGAATAATAGAACGAATGAAGGAATAGATAATTGAATGAATGACGGAATGAATAATTGAATGAATGAAGGAATATATAATTGAATGAATGAAGTAATGAGTAATTGAATGAATGAAGGAATAGATAATTGAATAAATGAAGGAATGAATATTTGAATGAATGAAGGAATGAATAATTGAATGAATGAAGGAATAGATAATTGAATGAATGAAAGAATGAATAATTGAATGAATGAAGGAATGATTAATTGAATGAATGAAGGAATAAATAAAAGAATGAATGAAAGAATAAATAATAGATGAATGAAGGAAGGAATAATTGAATGAATGAAGGAATGAAGGCATGAATAATTGAATGAATGAAGGAATGAATAACTGTTTGAATGAAGGAATAAATAATTGAATGAATGAAGGAATAAATATTGAAATGAATGAAGGAATAAATAATTGAATGAATGGAAGAATAAATAATTGAATGAATGAAGGAATGAATAATTGAATGAATGAAGGAATGAATAATTGAATGAATGAAGGAATGAATAATTGAATGAATGAAGGAAAGAATAATTGAATGAATGAAGGAATTGAAAATTGAATGAATGAAGGAATAAATAATTGAATGAATGAAGTAATGAGTAATTGAATGAATGAAGGAATAGATAATTGAATAAATTAAAGAATTATTATTTGAATGAATGAAGGAATGAATAATTGAATGAATGAAGGAATAAGTAATTGAAGGAATTAAGGAATAAATAATTGAATGAATGAACGATTGAAAAATTGAATGAACGAAGGAATGAATAACTGTTTGAATGAAGGAATAAATAATTGAATGAATGAAGGAATAAATATTGAAATGAATGAAGGAATAAATAATTGAATGAATGGAAGAATAAATAATTGAATGAATGAAGGAATGAATAATTGAATGAATGAAGGAATAAATAATTGAATGAATGAAGGAATAAATAATTGAACGAATGAAGGAATGAATAATTTAATGAATGAAGGACTAAATAATTGAATGAATGAAGGAATGAATAATTGAATGAATGAAGGAAAGAATAATTGAATGAATGAAGGAATTGAAAATTGAATGAATGAAGAAATGAATAATTGAATGAATGAAAAAATGAATAATTGAATGACTGAAAGAAGAAATATTTGAATGAATGAAGAATTGAATAATTGATTGAATGAAGGAATGAATTATTGAATGAATGAAGGAATGAATAATTGAATGAATGAAGGAATAAATATTTGAATGAATGAAGGATTGAATAATTGAATGAATGAAGGAACAGATAATTGAATGAATGAAGAAATGAATAACTGAATGAATGAAAAAATGATTTATTGAATGAATGAAGGAATAAACAAGTGAATGAATGAAGGAATAAATAATTGAATGAATGAAGGAATGAATAATTGAATGAATGAAGGAATGAAGGAATGAATAATTGAATGAATGAAGGAATAAATAATTGTTTGAATGAAGGAATAAATAATTGAATGAATGAAGGAATAAATAATGAAATGAATTGAAGAATGAATAATTGAATGAATGGAAGAATAAATAATTGAATGAATGAAGGACTGAATAATTGAATGAATGAAGGAATGAATAATTGAATGAATGAAGGAATGAATAATTGAATGAATGAAAGACTGAATAATTTAATGAATGAAGGACTAAATAATTGAATGAAGGAAGGAATAAAGAATTGAATGAATGAAGGTATAAATAATTGAATGAATGAAGTAATAAATAATTGAAAGAATGAAAGAATGAATAATTGAATATTTGAATGAATGAAAGAATTAATAATTGAATAATTGAATTAATAAATAATTGAATGAATGAAGGAATAAATAATTGAATGAATGAAGGAATGAATAATTGAATGAATGAAAAAATGAATAATTGAATGAATGAAGGAATGAAAAATTGGATGAATAAAAGAATGAATACTTGAATGAATGAAAGAATAAATAATTGAATGAATGAAGGAATGAATAATTGAATGAATGAAAGAATGAATAATTGAATGAAAGAAAGAATAAATAATTGAATGAATGAAGGAATGAATAATTGGATGAATGAAGGCCTAAATAATTGAATGAATGAAAGAGTGAATAATTGAATGAATGAAGGAATAGATAATTGAATGAATGAAGGAATGAATAATTGAATGAATGAAGGAATAAGTAATTGAATGAATGAAGGAATGAATAATTGAATGAATGAAAAAATGAATAATTGAATGAATGAAGGAATGAATAGTTGATTTAATGAAGGAATGAATAATTGAATGAATGAAGGAATAGATAATTGAATGAATGAAGGAATGAATAACTGAATGAATGAAAAAATGATTGATTGAATGAATGAAGGAATAAACAAGTGAATGAATGAAGGAATAAATAATTGAATGAATGAAGGAATGAATAATTGAATGAATGAAGGAATGAAGGAATGAATAATTGAATGAATGAAGGAATGAATAATTGTTTGAATGAAGGAATAAATAATTGAATGAATGAAGGAATAAATAATGAAATGAATTGAGGAATGAATAATTGAATGAATGGAAGAATAAATAATTGAATGAATGAAGGAATGAATAATTGAATGAATGAAGGAATGAATAATTGAATGAATGAAGGAATGAATAATTGAATGAATGAAAGACTGAATAATTTAATGAATGAAGGACTAAATAATTGAATGAATGAAGGAATAAATAATTGAATGAATGAAGGTATAAATAATTGAATGAATGAAGTAATAAATAATTGAAAGAATGAAAGAATGAATAATTGAATATTTGAATGAATGAAAGAATTAATAATTGAATAATTGAATTAATAAATAATTGAATGAATGAAGGAATAAATAATTGAATGAATGAAGGAATGAATAACTGAATGAATGAACGAATGAATAATTGAATGAATGAAAGAATAAATAATTGAATGAATGAAGGAATGAATAATTGAATGAATGAAGGAATAAATAATTGAATGAATGAAAGAGTGAATAATTGAATGAATGAAGGAATAGATAATTGAATGAATGAAAGAATGAACAATTGAATGAATGAAGGAATAAGTAATTGAATGAATGAAAAAAATGAATCTTTGAATGAATGAAGGAATAAATAATTGAATGAATGAAGGAATGAATAATTGAATGAATGAAGGAATGAATAATTGAATGTTTGAAGGAACGAATAATTGAATGAATGAAGGAATGAATAATTGAATGAATGAAGGTATGAATACTTGAATGAATGAAGGAATTTTTATTTGAATGAATGAAGAAATAAATAATTGAATGAATGAAGGAATAAATAATTGAATGAATGAAGGAATAAATAATTGAACGAATGAAGGAATGAATAATTTAATGAATGAAGGAATAAATAATTGAATGAATGAAGGAATGAATAATTGAATGAATGAAGGAAAAAATAATTGAATGAATGAAGGAATTGAAAATTGAATGAATGAAGAAATGAATAATTGAATGAATGAAAAAATGAATAATTGAATGAATGAAAGAAGAAATATTTGAATGAATGAAGAATTGAATAAATGATTGAATGAAGGAATGAATTATTGAATGAATGAAGGAATGAATTATTGAATGAAAGAAGGAATGATTAATTGAATGAATGAAGAAATAAATAATTGAATGAATGAAGGAATGAATAATTGAATGAATGAAGGAATAAATATTTGAATGAATGAAGGATTGAATAATTGAATGAATGAAGGAACAGATAATTGAATGAATGAAGAAATGAATAATTGAATGAATGAAGGAATGAATAATTGAATGAATGAAGGAATGAAAAATTGAATGAACGAAAAAATGAATACTTGAATGAATAAAGTAATAAATAATTGAATGAATGAAAGAATGAATAATTAAATGAATGAAAGAATGAATACTTGAATGAATGAAAGAATAATTAATTGAATGAATAAAAGAATGAATAATTCAATAATTGAATGAATAAATAACTGAACGAAAGAAGGAATTAATAATTGAATCAATTATGGAATGAATAATTGAATGAATGAAGGAATGAATAAGTGAATGAATAAAGAATTGAATGAATGAAGAAATGAATAATTGAACGAAGAAAGGAATAGATAATTGAATGAATGACGGAATGAATAATTGAATGAATGAAGGAATAAATAATTGAATGAATGAAGTAATGAGTAATTGAATGAATGAAGGAATAGATAATTGAATGAATGAAAGAATGAATATTTGAATGAATGAAGGAATGAATAATTGAATGAATGAAGGAATAGATAATTGAATGAATGAAAGATGGAATAATTGAATGAATGAAGGAATGATTAATTGAATGAATGAAGAAATAAATAAGTGAATGAATGAAAGAATAAATAATTGAATGAATGAAGGAATGAAAAATTGAATGAATGAAGGAATGAAGGAATGAATAATTGAATGAATGAAGGAATGAATAACTGTTTGAATGAAGAAATAAAAAATTGAATGAATGAAGGAATAAATATTGAAATGAATGAAGGAATAAATAATTGAATGAATAAAAGAATAAATAATTAAATGAATGAAGGAATGAATAATTGAATGAATGAAGGAATGAATAATTGAATGAATGAAGGAATGAATAATTGAATGAATTAAGGAGCAGATAATTGAATGAATGAAGGAATAAGTAATTGAAGGAATTAAGGAATAAATAATTGAATGAATGAACGATTGAAAAATTGAATGAATGAAGGAATGAATTATTGAATGAATGAAGGAATGAATTACTGAATGAAAGAAGGAATGATTAATTGAATGAATGAAAGAATGAATACTTGAATGAATGAAAGAATAAATAATTGAATGAATGGAGGATTGAATAATTGAATGAATGAAGGAATAAATATTTGAATGAATGAAGGATTGAATAATTGAATGAATGAAGGAACAGATAATTGAATGAATGAAAGAATGAATAATTGAATGAATGAAGGAATGATTAATTGAATGAATGAAGGAATAAATAAGTGAATGAATGAAAGAATAAATAATTGAATGAATGAAGGAATGAATAATTGAATGAATGGAGGATTGAATAATTGAATGAATGAAGGAATAAATATTTGAATGAATGAAGGATTGAATAATTGAATGAATGAAGGATTGAATAATTGAATGAATGAAGGAACAGATAATTGAATGAATGAAGGAATGAATAATTGAATGAATGAAGGAACGAAAAATTGAATGAATGAAAGAATGAATACTTGAATTAATGAAGGAATAAATAATTGAATGAATGAAAGAATGAATAATTAAATGAATGAAAGAATGAATACTTGAATGAATGAAAGAATAAATAATTGAATGAATGGAGGAATGAATAATTGAATGAATGAAAGAATAAATAATTGAATGAATGAAGTTATAAATAATTGAATGAATGACGAAATGAATAATTGAATGAAAGAAAGAATGAATAATTTAATTATTGAATGAATAAATAATTGAATGAAAGAAGGAATTAATAATTGAATCAATTAGGGAATGAATAATTGAATGAATGAAGGAATGAATAAGTAAATGAATGAAGCAATAAATAATTGAATGAATGAAGAAATGAATAATTGAACGAATGAAGGAATAGATAATTGAATGAATGACGGAATGAATAATTGAATGAATGAAGGAATAAATAATTGAATGAATGAAGTAATGAATAATTGAATGAATGAAGGAAAAGATAATTGAATGAATGAAGGAATGAATATTTGAATGAATGAAGGAATGAATAATTGAATGAATGAAGGAATGAATATTTGAATGAATGAAGGAATAGATACTTGAATGATTGAAGGGATCAATAATTGAATGAATGAAGGAATGAATAATTGAAGGAATGAAAAAATGAATAATTGAATGAAAGAAGGAATATATAATTAAATGAATGGAGGAATGAATAATTGAATTAATGAAAGAATGAATAATTGAATAATTGAATGAATAAATAATTGAATGAAAGAAGGAATTAATATTTGAATCAATTAGGGAATGAATAATTGAATGAATGAAGAAAGAAAGATTTGAATGAATGAAGGAATGAATAATTGAATGAACGAAGGAATGAATAATTAAACGAATGAAGGAATAAATAATTGAATGAATGACGGAATGAATAATTGAATGAATGAAGGAAGAAATAATTGAATGAATGAAATAATGAGTAATTGAATGAATGAAGGAATAGATAATTGAATAAATTAAGGAATGAATATTTGAATGAATGAAGGAATGAATAATTGAATGAATGAAGAAATGAATATTTGAATGAATGAAGGAATAGATACTTGAATGAATGAAGGGATGAATAATTGAATGAATGAAGGAATGAATAATTGAATGAATGAAGGAATGAATAAAAGAATGAATGAAGGAATAAATAATTGAATGAATGAAGAAATGAATAATTGAACGAAAGAAGGAATAGATAATTGAATGAATGACGGAATGAATAATTGAATGAATGAAGGAATAAATAATTGAATTAATCAAGTAATGAGTAATTGAATGAATGAAAGAATAAATAATTGAATGAATGAAGTAATGAGTAATTGAATGAATGAAGGAATAGATAATTGAATGAATGAAGGAATGAATATTTGAATGAATAAAGGAATGAATAATTGAATGAATGAAGGAATGAATATTTGAATGAATGAAGGAATAAATACTTGAATGAATGAAGGGATGAATAATTGAATGAATGAAGGAATGAATAATTGAATGAATGGAGGAATGAATAATTGAATGAAAGAACGAGTAAATAATTAAATGAATGGAGGAATGAATAATTGAATGAATGGAAAAATAAATAATTGAGTAATTGAATGAATAAATGATTGAATGAAAGGAGGAATTAATAATTGAATCAATTAGGGAATGAATAATTGAATGAATGAAGAAAAAAAGATTTGAATGAATGACGGAATGAATAATTGAATGATTGAAGGAATGAATAAGTGAATGAATAAAGGAATAAATAATTGAATGAATGAAGGAATGAATAATTGAATGAATGAAAGAATGAAGGAATGAATAATTGAATGAATGAAGTAATTAATAATTGTTTGAATGAAGGAATAAATAATTGAATGAATGAAGGAATGAATAATGAAATGAATGAAGGAATAAATAATTGAATGAATGAAGGAATGTATAATTGATTGAATGAAGGAATGAATATTTGAATGAATGAAGGAATTGATAATTGAATGAATGAAGAAATAAATATTTGAATGAATGAAGGATTGAATAAGTGAATGAATGAAGGAGCAGATAATTGAATGAATGAAGGAATAAGTAATTGAAGGAATTAAGGAATAAATAATTGAATGAATGAACTATTGAAAAATTGAATGAATGAAGGAATGAATTATTGAATGAATGAAGGAATGAATTATTGACTGAAAGAAGGAATGATTAATTGAATGAATGAAGAAATAAATAATTGAATGAATGAAGGAATGAATAATTGAATGAATGAAGGAATAAATATTTGAATGAATGAAGGATTGAATAATTGAATGAATGAAGGAACCGATAACTGAATGAATGAAGGAATGAAAAATTGAATGAATGAAGGAATAAATAATTGAATGAATGAAGGATTGAATAATTGAATGAATGAAGGAATGAAGAATTGAATGAATGAAAGAATGAATACTTGAATGAATGAAGGAATAAATAATTGAAAGAATGAAGAAATATATACTTGAATAAATGAAGGGATGAATAATTGAATGAATGAAGGAATGAATAATTGAATGAATGGAGGAATGAATAATTGAATGAAAGAAGGAATAAATAATTAAATGAATGGAGGAATGAATATTTGAATGAATGAAAGAATAAATAATTGAATAATTGAATGAATAAATGATTGAATGAAAGGAGGATTTAATAATTGAATCAATTATGGAATGAATAATTGAATGAATGAAGAAAAAAAGATTTGAATGAATGAAGGAATGAATAATTGAATGAATGAAGGAATGAATAAGTGAATGAATGAAAGAATAAATAATTGAATGAATGAAGGAATGAATAATTGAACGAATGAAGGAATAGATAATTGAATGAATGACGGAATGAATAATTTAATGAATGAAGGAATAAATAATTGAATGACTGAAGTAATGAGTAATTGAATGAATGAAGGAATAGATAATTGAATGAATGAAGGAATGAATATTTGAATGAATGAAGGAATGAATAATTGAATGAATAAAGGAATGAATATTTGAATGAATGAAGGAATAGATACTTGAATGAATGAAGATATGAATAATTGAATGAATGAAGGAATGAATAATTGAATGAATGAAAGAATGAATAATTGAATGAAAGAAGGAATAAATAATTAATTGAATGGAGGAATGACTAATTGAATGAATGAAAGAATGAATTATTGAATGAAAGAAGGAATGATTAAATGAATGAATGAAGAAATAAATAATTGAATGAATGAAGGAATGAATAATTGAATGAATGAAGGAATAAATATTTGAATGAATGAAGGAATGAATAATTGAATGAATGTAAGAACAGATAATTGAATGAATGAAGGAATGAATAATTGAATGAATGAAGGAATAAATAATTGAATGAATGAAGGAATGAATAATTGAATGAATGAAAAAATGAATAATTGAATAAATGAAGGAATGAAAAATTGGATGACTGAAAAAATGAATAATTGAATGAATGAAGGAATAAATAATTGAATGAATGAAGGAATGAATAATTGAATGAATGAAAGAATGAATAATTGAATGAAAGAAAGAATAAATAATTGAATGAATGAAGGAATGAATAATTGGATGAATGAAGGACTAAATAATTGAATGAATGAAAGAGTGAATAATTGAATGAATGAAGGAATAGATAATTGAATGAATGAAGGAATGAATAATGAAATGAATGAAGGAATAAGTAATTGAATGAATGAAGGAATGAATAATTGAATGAATGAAGGAATGAATAATTGGATGAATGAAGGACT
Source organism: Branchellion lobata (assembly GCA_947562095.1). Classification (NCBI taxonomy): domain Eukaryota; kingdom Metazoa; phylum Annelida; class Clitellata; order Hirudinida; family Piscicolidae; genus Branchellion; species Branchellion lobata. The sequence goes on from OX387259.1 coordinate 5,702,309, forward strand.
AAATAATTGAATGAATGAAAGAGTGAATAATTGAATGAATGAAGGAATAGATAATTGAATGAATGAAGGAATGAATAATTCAATGTTTGAAGGAACGAATAATTGAATGAATGAAAAAATGAATAATTGAATGAATGAAGGAATGAATAGTTGATTTAATGAAGGAAGGAATAATTGAATGAATGAAGGAATAGATAATTGAATGAATGAAGGAATGAATAACTGAATGAATGAAAAAATGATTTATTGAATGAATGAAGGAATAAACAAGTGAATGAATGAAGGAATAAATAATTGAATGAATGAAGGAATGAATAATTGAATGAATGAAGGAATGAAGGAATGAATAATTGAATGAATGAAGGAATGAATAATTGTTTGAATGAAGGAATAAATAATTGAATGAATGAAGGAATAAATAATGAAATGAATCGAGGAATGAATAATTGAATGAATGGAAGAATAAATAATTGAATGAATGAAGGAATGAATAATTGAATGAATGAAGGAATGAATAATTGAATGAATGAAGGAATGAATAATTGAATGAATGAAAGACTGAATAATTTAATGAATGAAGGACTAAATAATTGAATGAAGGAAGGAATAAATAATTGAATGAATGAAGTAATAAATAATTGAAAGAATGAAAGAATGAATAATTGAATATTTGAATGAATGAAAGAATTAATAATTGAATAATTGAATTAATAAATAATTGAATGAATGAAGGAATAAATAATTGAATGAATGAAGGAATGAATAATTGAATGAATGAAAAAATGAATAATTGAATGAATGAAGGAATGAAAAATTGGATGAATAAAAGAATGAATACTTGAATGAATGAAGGAATAAATAATTGAATGAATGAAGGAATGAATAATTGAATGAATGAAAGAATGAATAATTGAATGAAAGAAAGAATAAATAATTGAATGAATGAAGGAATGAATAATTGGATGAATGAAGGACTAAATAATTGAATGAATGAAAGAGTGAATAATTGAATGAATGAAGGAATAGATAATTGAATGAATGAAGGAATGAATAATTGAATGAATGAAGGAATAAGTAATTGAATGAATGAAGGAATGAATAATTGAATGAATGAAAGAATAAATAATTGAATTAAGGAAGGAATGAATAATTCAATGTTTGAAGGAACGAATAATTGAATGAATGAAAAAATGAATAATTGAATGAATGAAGGAATGAATAGTTGATTTAATGAAGGAATGAATAATTGAATGAATGAAGGAATAGATAATTGAATGAATGAAGGAATGAATAACTGAATGAATGAAAAAATGATTAATTGAATGAATGAAGGAATAAACAAGTGAATGAATGAAGGAATAAATAATTGAATGAATGAAGGAATGAATAATTGAATGAATGAAGGAATGAAGGAATGAATAATTGAATGAATGAAGGAATGAATAATTGTTTGAATGAAGGAATAAATAATTGAATGAATGAAGGAATAAATAATGAAATGAATTGAGGAATGAATAATTGAATGAATGGAAGAATAAATAATTGAATGAATGAAGGAATGAATAATTGAATGAATGAAGGAATGAATAATTGAATGAATGAAGGAATGAATAATTGAATGAATGAAAGACTGAATAATTTAATGAATGAAGGACTAAATAATTGAATGAATGAAGGAATAAATAATTGAATGAATGAAGGTATAAATAATTGAATGAATGAAGTAATAAATAATTGAAAGAATGAAAAAATGAATAATTGAATATTTGAATGAATGAAAGAATTAATAATTGAATAATTGAATTAATAAATAATTAAATGAATGAAGGAATAAATAATTGAATGAATGAAGGAATGAATAACTGAATGAATGAACGAATGAATAATTGAATGAATGAAAGAATAAATAATTGAATGAATGAAGGAATGAATAATTGAATGAATGAAGGAATAAATAATTGAATGAATGAAAGAGTGAATAATTGAATGAATGAAGGAATAGATAATTGAATGAATGAAGGAATGAATAATTGAATGAATGAAGGAATAAGTAATTGAATGAATGAAAAAAATGAATCTTTGAATGAATGAAGGAATAAATAATTGAATGAATGAAGGAATGAATAATTGAATGAATGAAGGAATGAATAATTGAATGTTTGAAGGAACGAATAATTGAATGAATGAAGGAATGAATAATTGAATGAATGAAGGTATGAATACTTGAATGAATGAAGGAATTTATATTTGAATGAATGAAGGAATAAATAATTGAATGAATGAAGGTATAAATAATTGAATGAATGAAGTAATAAATAATTGAATGAATGAAAGAATGAATTATTGAATAATTGAATGAATGAAAGAATGAATAATTGAATAATTGAATGAATAAATAATTGAATGAATGAAGGAATAAATAATTGAATGAATGAAGGAATGAATAATTGAATGAATGAAAGAATGAATAATTGAATGAATGAAAGAATAAATAATTGAATGAATGAAGGAATGAATAATTGAATGAATGAAAGAATGAATAATTGAATTAATGAAAGAATGAATAATTGAATGAATGAAAGAATAAATAATTGAATGAATGAAGTACTAAATAATTGAATGAATGAAAGAGTGAATAATTGAATGAATGAAGAATTAGATAATTGAATGAATGAAGGAATGAATAATTGAATGAATGAAGGAATAAGTAATTGAATGAATGAAGGAATGAATCTTTGAATGAATGAAGGAATAAATAATTGAATGAAGCAAAAAATGAATAATTGAATGAATGAAAGAATGAATAGTTGAATTAATGAAGGAATGAATAATTGAATGAATGAAGGAATAGATAATTGAATGAATGAAAGAATGAATATTTGAATGAACGAAGGAATGATTAATTGAATGAATGAAGGAAAAAATAAGTGAATGAATGAAGGAATAAATAATTGAATGAATGAAGGAATGAATAATTGAATGAATGAAGGAAAAAATAAGTGAATGAATGAAGGAATAAATAATTGAATGAATGAAGGAATGAAAGAATGAATAATTGAATGAATGAAGGAATGAATAATTGTTTGAATGAAGGAATAAATAATTGAATGAATGAAGGATTAAATAATGAAATGAATGAAGGAATAAATAATTGAATGAATGAAGGAATGAATAATTGAATGAATGAAGGAATGAATAATTGAATGAATGAAGGAATGAATAATTGAATGAATGAAGGACTGAATAATTTAATGAATGAAGGACTAAATAATTGAATGAATGAAGGAATGAATAATTGAATGAATGAAGGAATGAATACTTGAATGAATGAAGGAATTTATATTTGAATGAATGAAGGAATAAATAATTGAATGAATGAAGGAATAAATAATTGAATGAATGAAGTAATAAATAATTGAATGAATGAAAGAATGAATAATTGAATAATTGAATGAATGAAAGAATGAATAATTGAATAATTGAATGAATGAAAGAATGAATAATTGAATAATTGAATGAATAAATAATTGAATGAATGAAGGAATTAATAATTGAATGAATTAAGGAATGAATCATATAATGAATGAAGGAATAAATAATTGAATGAATGAACGAATGAATAATTGAATGACTGAAGGAATAAATATTTGAATGAATGAAGGAATAAATATTTGAATGAATGAAGGAATGAATAATTGAATGAATGAATGAATGAATAATTGAATGAATGAAGGAATGAATTATTGAATGAAGGAAGGAATAAATAATTGACTGAATAAAGGAATAAATAATTGACTGAATGAAGGAATAAATAATTGAATGAATGAAGGAATGAACAATTGTTTTTTCGAGTAATTAATTGACTAATCAATCCTTTAATTATTCAATTAAGGGAACAATTGATGGTTCCAAAGAAGCACCTCGCATTCATGGTGACACAACTCTTGCAAGAACTGCCTTTGTTGAAGATCGTGAGTGGAATGAAAAGAAATTCCTATAATTTTTATCTACTTTCGATTTACTTTTTACTTCCTTATTTAAATTGTTAATTTATGATTAATATATTTTTTCAATTAAATTAAATGAATTAATTAGTTTTTATTTTCACAGTTAACTTGATTTTAATTTTTAAATAAGTTTTATTTTTTGATTTAACTTTATATTAAATTATCATTTCAGACTTGATTTTGATTCCTAATTAAATTTTAACTTTTAATTACTTTTGTAATTTGTAATTGCATTTGCATTCCTAATTAAATTTTAATTTCCTATAAAACTAAATTATAATTCCTAATTAAATTTTAAACTCAGAATTAATTCCTAATTAAATTTTAAACTCAGAATTGATTCCCAATTAAATTTTAAACTCAGAATTAATTCCCAATTAAATTTTAAACTCAGAATTAATTCCCAATTAAATTTCAAACTCAGAATTAATTCCCAATTAAATTTTAAACTCAGAATTAATTCCTAATTAAATTTTAAACTCAGAATTAATTCCTAACTAAATTTTAAAATCAGAAATGATTCCTAATTTACTTTCTAACTCAAACTCAATTCTTAATTAACTTTTAAAGTGTCTTCATCTTGTTAATTTGTTTTAATTTTAAGTTTCTTTCAATTTTGTATTGATTTTTTTTTCTCAACTTTTTAATTCTCATATAAATAATCAATTTTTAAGTCAAATTTTTAATTTTCAGTTCAAATTTTCAATTTCTACACAAATAATTTAAAATTCTGTTCCTACAATTATTGAATGAATCCTCCTATTACTTTACCCGAAGCGCTGTGTAGTCTACGTTGCTCTTTGATGAAAGAGCTCAGCGTTGGACAACTGGTTTATATAATAAATTATACTCAATTATAATATTATTGATTATTACAAAATTATTTATGATATAATCAATTGTAATCTTATTCAGTATATTATAATTGCTTATAAGAAAATCAATTGTTCTATTATAATTTGTTTTACAAGTAATTATAATATGACCAATTGTAATAATTTGATTTATATAATAACTAATTGTAATGAAACCAAGTATAAAATAACTAATTATATTGTAAATAATTATAAGATAAGTAATTTTCTCATAACTAAGAATAACAGTATTACTTATGATTAAGTTATCAATGAGATTTAAGTCAATAATATTTAAATTAATAAATATAATTCTACTTAAGTTGATAATAGTATTCATAATAATAACCAAATTATTAAAATATAATTAACTATAATTAAACTTAAAAGTTTTTATAATTCTAATATTCTCAATCATAATATAATAAATTAGCTTCCCATACATGAATTGTTATTATATCACTACCATACTCGCGTCTCGCTATAACGATAAAAATGAATGTTTTATAAATTCATTTGTTCGAACATAACTTTTAAAAAATCTATATATAGCCTCATTTGAATAATTTTAATGCATGTATAAAATCTATATATAGCCTCATTTGAATAATTTTAATGCATGTATAAAATCTATATATAGCCTCATTTGAATAATTTTAATGTATGTATAAAATCTATATATAGCCTCATTTGAATAATTTTAATGTATGTATAAAATCTATATATAGCCTCATATGAATAATTCTGTGTACATCTTAGTTCTATTTTTCAATAAAAAAGTAAATTAGTCATGAGAATATAAAAATTAATTAATTAATGAGGCTACACAATTTAATAATAAACAAAAAATTTAATAATAAATAAACATAAAAAATTTAATAAAAAAAACATGAAAAATTTAATAATAAACAACCAATTTAAAAGTAAACATAAAAAAAGTATAAAAAAATTTAATAATAAACATAAAAAATTTAATAAAAAAAACAAACAATTCAGTAGTAAACATAGACATTTCAATATTAAACATAAATCATTGAATAATGAACATAAACATCATAATGTTAAACATGAACACTTCAATAGCAAACACAAACATTTAAAGAATGGACATATACAATTCAATAAAAGACTGGAAAAATTCCTTATTAAACATAAACAATTTATTAACAAAGATAAAACAATTCAATATTAAACATAAACAATTTGTTAACAAAGATAAAACAATTCAATAATAAACATTTTAATTCTACATACAAGCGTTATAAATATTTTATTCTGTATATAAAACACCAGCCAACTACAACCATAGTATTAATACTATTGATTTTCGAAAGGAAATGATACTATATAAAATATTATTATCAAATTAATATTATTATCAAAATAATATTAGAACAATATAAGTTTTGAGTGTCCTCGAAACTCTACGGGGTTAATGCCACTATATTAATATTCGTATTTATATTGTATTGTTTCGTATATTTTTTATGCAATCATTGTCATTACGAAAAAATTATGTTGTATTTTATATTATTATTAAATTATTAGGAATTATTGCTTCAAATAAAATATTTTATACTCTTTTCTATTATACAATTACTATTATTACAAATAATATAATATAATATTGTAATTTATTTTAAACAATTATGGATTATTATAATAGCTTATCCATATTCATGAGTATTTAAAACAACAATACTCCAAGCAACACTCGATCACATCACGTTATATGCTTCAAAGTTTTTACAAAATTCAAAATAACATAAAAATTTAAATAAAATCAATAATTTAAAAAATAAAAATCATATATATTGATAATTAATAAAAATAATAATAATAAATAAATAAATAAATTAATAAATAAATAAATTAATTAATTAATTGATTAAATGAATAAACAACTAACTAACTAAATAAATAAATAAATGATTGAATAAATAAATGAATGAATAAATAAATAAATAAATAAATAAATAAATAAATAATTGAATAAATAAATAAATAAATAATATTATTATAAAAAAAGAAATGAATAAAATTTTTAAAATGTTTTAAAAAATCAAACAAATATTCCCACGTACCAATTTCTTTTGGATGAGGAACTTTCTAGAAAAAAATATGTTGTTGAAAATAACAATCAACTTACAAATGAAAAACAAAAAAACCGACGAAACAAACAATAAACAAACAAAAAACCAACGAAACAAACAATAAAAAAACAAAAAACCGACGAAACAAACAAAAAAAGAAAATACAATTCCCCACCTCTCATGTTAGTATTATTGAGGAACAGGTGAGGGAGGGTGACTTGGGAGCATTTAGGGCACGCCCTTCTACCCCTCCTCCCAGACCTCCTGGTTTTCAAGCAGCTATGGGTGGAGGAGGAGGGGGAGACCACTCTCTGCATCAGTCCTTGTAGTTTGTGCTGCTTGTGATGCGTGTGTGCGCTTCTGTCTGTCTCTTTGTTTCGCTGCTTGCATGCCCTGCTATCTCTCCGCGAGTGTGCATGCCTTGATGGGTGGCTGTGTTTGGGTGGCTGTCTGCATGTGTGCTTGCATCTGTCTGAATGTTTGTGTGTGTGTTTGTCTTTGTGTCTGAATGTGTGGTAATCTTTAGTTCGGTTGCGACTGTTTTGGTTCTTGCTCGGATAGTCACTGAGGCTTTCGGTAGCGGATGAAGACTGCTTTGTGGACTTCCTACGGTCTTGTCTGCTCCTTCTTTCTTGTCTGCTCCTTCTTTCTTGTCTGCTCCTTCTTTCTTGTCTGCTCCTTCTTTCTTGTCTGCTCCTTCTTTCTTGTCTGCTCCTTCTGTTTTGTCTGCTGCTTCTTTCTTGTCTGCTGCTTCTTTCTTCCTGTTTACATTTTTCTTTTTGTCTGCTTTCATTTTCCTGTTTGCTTTGTCGGAAGCTGGAATGACTCCTAGCACTGGATCTAGAACTGGTTTCACGGCTATCCTTCTCGCTACCTTCATCATTATCTCTTTTCTTGTAAGTATCCTTTTTTCTGTTGCTTTCTCTGTCTCTCTCTTTTTCTGTGTCTCTGTCCCTATATTTTTCTCTCTCTTTATATCTTCTTTTGTTCCTGTCTCCATATCTCTCTTCATCACTACAAACCCCAACACTATATCCACTAGTGCATACACAACTTTTTTCTTCACTCCTTCCACCACTCAAGCTCCTAGTCAAATGACCGTTCTTATCCTCCCCATCCCCCCTCTTCTTCCCTCCCATACCCACCTCACTGCACCCTCTCTTCCTCATGCAACCTCCTTTTATCTGCCTCTCACTCGACCCTTCCGAACTCCTCCCATCCTCTTCACACTCCTTCTTTCTATCATCTCTTCTCTTACTATTTTTTTTCTTATCACACCCACATCCTCCTTCATTTCTGCTTCTTCTACCACACTTGCATGTTTCTTTGGGAGTGTTTTTCACATGGTAATTTCTTGCCTTCTTATCCCCTATACAACAGTTACCATTCTTACAACCGCCATCCTTTTTACAACGTCTACAGCTTCCACCACGTCTTCCACTTATCTCTTCACTACTACTCCTCCTTCCTCTCTCTCTACAACTGCCCTTTTCAACAGACATAAGTGAACCTCTACCGCTCTTGCTTCCACCTCTGCTTCCGCCTCTGCTTCCACTTCTGCTTCCGCCTCTGCTTCCACTTCTGTTTCCGCTTCTGTTTCCACTATTCTTTTCACCTCTGCATCCACCTCTGTTTCCACTTCTGTTTCCACCTTTCTTTTCATCTCTGTTTTCTCCTCTGCTTTCTTTCTTGCTTTCTCCCATGCTTTCACTTTTGCTTCCACTTTTGCTTTCACTCTTGCTTCCGCCTTTGCTCTCTTTCTTGCTTCCACTCTTTGTACAACAGTTTTTTCTACCACCACTAACACCTCTTTTCTCAACAGAAACTCTAGTGCTGGGAAGACTTGGTGACTTGGCCACCATCACTTCGCCCGCCCTCTTGGTGCAAGTGGCACCACAAATTTCGCGGAATCGGTTGTATTGTCGGTGTAGGAAGGAGCCTGGATCCTTGTTGGGGGACTTGGCTGTTTCCTTGAAAAGGCAGTCGTTGATGATGATGTCTGTGTTGAGGACCCTGATGTCGTTAGAGTAGCGATTGTTGAAGCAGCCACTGCGGTGGCACTGTCCACAAGAAGTCGCCTCAATAAGACCACAACCACCACAACCGCCACTACCACAACGACCGCTACTACCACCACCACCACCACAACCGCCACAACCGCCACTACCACTAAAATCACAAAAGTTAGCCGTCATGTTAGTCATGGGACAACACTCAGGTAGAGCCATGTAGTTGCAGTCGCTGCAGCCGGGGGCACAGCACGCCACAGGGCCACAACACACCCTGCCCATTTTCAGAACCTCAAATATTATGTCTCTCACCGACGGACAATCCGTCAATAACCATCTAGAACACTCCACTTCCTTTATCAGGTCGTCTGCTGGGATGTCCTATGGGGGGGTGGGGTTTGGACTCATGTTGGAAGTTGTCTTGCAGTATTTTTTGTTTGAGTATTCCATGCTTGAATATTTTGTGGTTGAGTATTCTATGGTTGATCTAATCTAATCTAATCTAATCAAATCAAATCATTTATGTAGCGCTGATTCCACAATTTTCAAAAGCGCTCTGCTACAAACTGTTTAAACATCAAAGTTTTAAGGGCTTTACAAAATGAAAAAAGAGAAGTAATAGAGGTGAGATTGAGGGGAGAGAGAGTTCCATAGAAAGGACCCACAGTTGGAAAGTGCAGATTTAGCGTAAGTACTATTGAAAGGTATCCTAAAAAATGAGAATAACTAGAAGAGCTCAGTCCCTTACGAGGAGACAACTTAAAAAGATCAGCTGAGTAGTTAGGTGAGTGATTATTTTTTATTTCAAACATGAGAGTGCAGGTTTTGATAACTTTTTTTGAGAGGCAACCAGTGTAAAAAGATAAGGGTAAGAGTTTGACTGAAGAATTTATGAGTGCCAGAAACTAAGCGGGCAACGCTATTAAAAGCTTTGGTGAGAGGGCGTAGCGTGGTCTCTGGGAGTCCATAGTATGAAGAGTTTAAATAGTCAAAGTGGGACAAAACAAGCGAAGAAACAAGTAATTTGAAGGTTGGATTGTCCAGGAAAAGTTCCAGTTGCTTGATACAGCGAAGATGAAAAAAAGATGGTTTAGCTACAGCTTTTATTTGTGGTATGAGAGAAAGTGAAGAACCAAAGATGAAACCTAAGCTATGAATGGGGGAAAAAGAGGCAAGTGAAAGGTTAGATGTAATATTAATTGAAGGAAGAGATTCTATAAGGCGAGAAGACTTGCTAAAATATATAAGACCAAATTGCGAGGGATTGAGTTTGAAGAACATAGAATCACTCCAAAAGATTATTTCACCAATACAAGAAGAAATTTTAGAGATAGCAGAAAATAATCCATATTAAGGAAAAGAAGTGAAGATGTGAGAGTCATAAGCATAAAGCTGACTCACTACGACCACCACCACGACCACCACCTCGACCACCACCACGACCACCACCACGACCACTAGCACGACCACCACAACGACGACCCCCACGACGACCACCACCACGACCACCACCACGACCACCGCCACGACGACCACCACGACGACCACCTCGACCACCACCACAACCACCACCATGACCACCACTTCGACCACCACCACGACCACCACCTCGACCACCACCACGACCACCACCACGACCACCATCACCACGACCACAACCACCACTACGACCACCACCACGACCACCACCACCACGACCACCACCACGACCACCACCACGACTACCACCACGACCACCACCACGATCACCACGACTACCACAACGACGACCGCCACGACTACCACCACCACGATTACCACTACGAACACCACCACCACGACCACCGCCACAACCACCGCCACCACCACCGTTACAACCATTGCCACCACCACCGCCACCACTGACATAAAAGAAGATGTACTTCATGAGGTAGTTGGTTTCCTCGATACGGTTGGAGCGGTCAAAGTTGGTCCAATTGGTGAGTGCTCTCAACACCTCCACCTCAGACGAAACGTTGATGTTGGGACACTTGAAGAAGGGTTCAATCCTTTCAGCACTGAGGTATAAGAAGTGCGAACTTCTGGCCACGAGGGAAAAGTTGTCGACGATGATGTTGAAAAGCACCTGCACTGCGTCGCGTAACTTGCTGTTGAGCGCCACGCTGAAGAAGAAGACGATGTTTTCGTTGTCGCATGATTTGACCAAGAAGGAGGAAGCCTCTTCAAGCAGAGCCAACAGCTCCAACTTGCGGCCCAGGTCGATGAGGTCGCTGATGTTGTTGATATTGAAGCACGTTTCTCCCGTGTACATGTACGTCAGAACGTTTTGCACCACTGATAAACTGCGTGGGAATGATGTGATAAGAGTGATTTAAAAGGAGTGATGGGAGTGATGTGATGGGAGTGATGGGATGGGAAAGATGTGATGGGAGCGATGGGATATGAGTGATGTGATGGGAGAGATGTGATGGGAGGGATGGGATAGGAGTGATGTGATGGGAGCGATGGGATGGGAGTGATGTGATGGGAGCGATGGGATAGGAGTGATGTGATGGGAGAGATGGGATGGGAGTGATGGGATGGGAGGGATGTGATGAGATTGCCAGAATGGGATCGATGGGATGGGAGTGAAGGGACAAGGGTGATAGGATGGGAGTGGTGTTAAGTGATGGGATGATGTGATAAGAATGGAGTGGCGTGATGGGAGGGTTGTGATGAGATTGATGGGATGAAAGTGAGGTGATGGAAGTGACATGATGGGAGTGATGTGATGGGAGTGAGAATGGGAGTGATGTGATGGGAGTGATGTGATGGGAGTGAAGTGATGGTAGTGATGTGAAGGGAGTGAAGTGATGGTAGTGATGTGAAGGGAGTGAAGTGATGGTAGTGCTGTAATGGGAGTGCTGGGATGGGAGTGATGTGATTGGAGTGATCGGGTGCGAGTGATGGGAAGGGAGTGATGGGGTGGAAGTGACGTGATGGGTATTAAGTGCTGGGAGTGAAATGATGGGAATGATGTGATGGGAGTGATGTGGAGGGAGTGATGGGATGGGAGTGAAAGGATGGGAGTGATGGGATGGGATTGATAGAATGGGAATGAAGGGATGAGAGTGATGTTACAAGAGTGATGTGATGGGACTGATTGGATGGGAGTGCTGCGATTAGAGAGATGGGAAGGGAGTGATGTGTTAAAAGAGCTGTGATGTGATGGGAGTGATGGGATGGGAGTGATAGGATTGGAGTTATGAGATTGGAGTGATGAGATTGGAGTGATGGGATGGAGGGGCTGTGATGGAAATAATGTAATTAGAGTAATGGAATGGAGAGTGATGGAATGGGAAGTATGTGCTAAGAGTGCTGTGATGCGATGGGAGGGATATGATGAGAGTAATGTGATAAGAGGGCTGTGATTAGATGGAAGTGATGGGATGTGAGTGATGGGATGGGAGTGATGAGATATAATTAATAAGATAGAAGTGAAGAGATGGGGAAGATATGATAAGAGTGATGTGATGAGAGTGATGCTATGGGATTGATGGGATGGGAGTGATGGGATGAGAGTGATGGGATGGATGTGATGTGATGGGAGTGATGTGAATAGAATAATGTGATGGGAGAGATGAAATGGGAGTGAAAGGATGGGAGTGATGTGGTAAGAATGCTGTGATGTGATGGAAGTGATATGATGGGAGCGATGTGATAAGAGTGTTGTGATGTGATGGGAGTGATGGGATAGGAGTGATGAGATGTGATTGACGGTAAGGGAGTAATAGAATAGGAGTGAAAGGATGAGAGTGATTTGATGGGAGTGATGGGATGAGAGTGACGGTAGGGGATTAATAGGATAGGAGTGAAGAGATGAGTGATAGGATAGGATTGATAGTATGGGAATGATGTGATGGAAGTGAACGTATGTGAGTTAAAGGATTGGGGTGATGGGATGGGAAGGATTAGATATGAGTGATGAAAAGAGTGGTGGGATGGGAGTGATGGGATAGATTTGATTAGAAGTGAGTCATGGGATAGTAATGATGGAAAGGGATTGATGGGATGAAAGTGATGGGAAGGTAGTGATGTAATGGGCCTGATGGGATAGGACTGTTGAGATGAGAGTGATGGGATGGGAGTGATAGGTTGGGAGTGATAGGTTGGGAGTGATGAGATGGGAGAGATGTGATAAAAGTGAAGTAATGAGTGATGCTATGGGTATGATGGGATGGGAGTGATGAGATGAGAGTAAGATGATGGGAGTAATGGGATGGGAGTGATAGGATGAGAGGGATGTGTTAAGAGTGCTGTGATGTGATGGGAAGGATATGATGGAAGTGATGTGATGAGAGTGTTGTGATGTGATGGGAGTGATAGGATGGGAGTGATAGGGAAGGATTGCTGGGATGGGAGTGATGGGAGGAGGGTGATGGAATGGGAGTGATGGGATGGGATTGATGAGATGGGAATGACGGGAAGAAAGTAATAAGATAGTAGTGAGGGGATAAGAGGGATAGGAAAAGACTGATGATATGGGAGAGATATGATGTGAGTAATCTGATGGGAGTGATGGGATGGTAGTGATGAAATGGAAGTGATGTGAAGGGAGTAATGTGATAGAATGATGAAAACTGAGTGAATGGATATGAATGGAGGAATGGGAGTGATGCGATGAGAATGATGGGACTGGAGTGATGTGATGGGAGTGATGGGTTAGGAGAAATGTAAATAGAGTGATGTGATGAGAATGATGCTAAAGGAGTGATGGGATGAAAGTGATTGGATGAGAGTGATGGGATGGATGTGATGTGATGGGAGTGATGTGATGGGAGTAATGTGATGTGTGTAATGAAATGGGAAAGATAGGATGGGAATGATGTGTTAAGAGTGCTGTGATGTAATGGGAGTGATGTGAAGAGTTCTGTCATGTGATGGGAGTGATGGGATGGGAGCGATGGGATGGGAATGATGAAATAGGGGTGACGGTAAGAAAGTAATAAGATAGAAGTGATGGGATTAGAGTGATAGGAGAAGACTTGAAGTGATTTGATGGGACTGAACGGTTGAGGGTGATGAAATGGGAGTGAAGGAATGAGAGTGATAGGATGGGAACGCTGTGATGTGATGGGAGTGATGGGATGGGAGTGATTGGATGAGAGTGATGAGGAGAGTGATGTGATTGGAGTGATGGGATGGAAGTGATTGGATGGGAGTGAAAGGATAGGAGTGATGGGATGGGAGTGAAAGGATTCGAGTGATGGGATGGAAGTGAAAGGATGGGAGTGATGAGATAGGAGAGATGTGCGAAGAGTGATGTGATGAGTGATGTAATGGGATTGATGGGATGGGAGTGATTGAATAAGAGTGATGGGATGGGAGTGATGGTATGGGAGTGATGTGATGGGAGTAATGTGAGGGGAGTAGGCGGATGGGAGTGATAGGATGGGAGGGATGTGTTAAGAGTGCAGTGATGTGATGGAAATGATATGATGGAAGTGATATGATAAGAGATCTGTGATGTGATGGGAGTGATGGGATAAAAGTGATGTGATGGGAGTGATGGGATGGGAATGATGGATGGGAGTGATGGGATGAGAGTGATAGGATATGAGGAATGGGAAGATGGTGAAGGGATGGGAGTGATGAGATGTGAGTCACGGTATGGGAGTAATAGGATAGGAGTGTTAGGATGAGAGTGATAGGATAGGACTGATGGTATGAGAGTGATGAGATGTGAGTGATGTGAAAGCAGTTAAATGATAGGAGTGATGGGATAAAAGTGACTAGAAGTGAGTGATTGGATAGGAGGGATGGAACGGGATTGATGTAATGAGAGTGATGGGATGAAAGCGCAATAATGTGACTGGGGAGATGGGATGAAACTGAAAAGATGAGAGTGAGAGGATGAGAGTGATGGGATGGGAGTTATAGAATAGGAGCGAAGGAATGTGATGTGATCACTGTGATATGATTGGAGGGATGGGATGGGAAAGATTGGATGGGAGTGATGAAAAGAATGATGTGATGGGAGTGATGGGTTAGGAGTGATGGGATGAAATTGATTAAAAGTGAGTCATGGGCTAGTAATGATAGAACAGTGATGAGATGAGAGTGATGGGATGGGAGTGATAGGATGGGAGATGGGATAGAGTGATGGGATGGGAGTGATAGGATGGGAGTGATGGGATAGAGTGATGGGATGGGAGTGATGGGATGGAAGTGATGAGATGGGAGTGATGTATCTAGAGTGCTGTTATAAGGAGAGAGTAATGAGATGGGAGTGATGGGATAGGAGAGATGTGCGAAGAGTGATGTGATAAGAGTGATGTTATGGGATTGATGGGCTGGGAGTGATTGAATAAGAGTGATGGTATGGGACGGATGGGATGGGAGTAATGTGATGGGAGTGATAGGATGGGAGGGATGTGATGGGAGGGATGGGATGGGAGGGATGTGTTAAAAGTGCAGTGATTTGATGGAAATTATCTGATGGAAGTGATGTGATAAGAGAGCTGTAATTTGATGGGAAGGATGGGATGGGAATGATGTGATGGGAGTGATGGGATGGGAGTGATGTGATGGGAGGGATGGGATGAAATTGGCTGGATGAGCGTGATGGGATGAATGTGATGTGATGGTAGTGATGTGATGGGAGTGATGTGATGGGAGTGACGGGATGAGAGTAATGAGATGAGAGTTCTGTGAGGGCAGTTATGGGATAAAATTGATAGGATAAAAGTGAAAGAAATGAGTGATGGGATATGGATGATTGAATGGAAGGGATGCGATGAGAGTGATAAGACGCTAAAAGAATGATAGGATAGGAGTGATAGGATGAAAGTGATAGAATGAGAAAGAAGGGATGAGAGTGATGTTACAAGAGTGATGTGATTGGATGGGAGTGCTGCGATTAGAGAGATGGGACGAAGGTGATGTGTTAAAAATGCTGTGATGTGATGGGAGTGACGATTGGGTGTGATAGGATTGGAGTTATGGGATGGGAGTGATGAGCTTGGAGTGATGGGATGGAAGGGTTGTGATGGAAGTATTGTAATGGGAGTAATAGGATGGAAAGTGATGGAATGGGAAGGATGTGAGAAAATTGCTGTGATGCGATGGGAGTGATATGATGAGAGTGGTGTGATAACAGGGCTGTGATTTGATGGAAATATAGGATGTGAGTGATGGGATGGGAGTGATGAGACAGGAGTGATGAGATATAATTAATAAGATAGGAGTGATGAGATGGGAAATATATGATGAGTGATGGGATGAGAGCGATGCCATGGGATTGATGGGATGGAAGTGATTGGATGAGAGTGATGGGATGGGAGTGATGAGATGAGAGTGTGGGATGAATGTGATGTGATGAGAGTGATGGGATTAGAGTAATGTGATGAGAGTAATGAAATGGGAGTGATAGGATGGGAGTGAGGTGGTACGTATGCTGTGATGTGATGGAAGTGATATGATGGGAGCGATGTGATAAGAGTGCTGTGATGTGATGGGAGTGATGGGATAGGAGTGGTGAGATGTGATTGAAGGTAAAGGAGTGCTAGAATAGGAGTGAAAGGATGAGAGTGATTTGATGGGAGTGATGGGATGAGAGTGACGGTAGGGGATTAATAGGATAGGAGTGAAGAGATGAGAGTGATAGGATAGGACTGATAGTATGCGAGTGATGTGATAGAAGTGAACGTATGTGAGTTATGGGATTGGGGTGATGGGATGGGAATGATTAGATATGAGTGATGAAAAGAGTGGTGGGATGGGAGTGATGGGATAGATTTGATTAGAAGTGAGTCATGGGATAGTAATGATGGAAAGGGATTGATGGGATGAGAGTGATGGGAAGGGAGTGATGTAATGTGACTGATGGGATAGGACTGTTGAGATGAGAGTGATGGGATGGGAGTGATAGGTTGGGAGTGATGAGATGGGAGAGATGTGATAAAAGTGATGTAATGAGTGATGCTATGGGTATGATGGGATGGGAGTGACGTGATGAGAGTAAGATGATTGAAGTAATGGGATGGGAGTGCTAGGATGGGAGGGATGTGATAAGAGTGCTGTGATGTGATGGGAAGGATATGATGGAAGTGATGTGATGAGAGTGTTGTGATGTGATGGGAGTGATAGAATGGGAGTGATGGGGAGGGATTGCTGAGATCGGAGTGATGGGAATGAGTGATGGGAGGAGGGTGATGGAATGGGAGTGATGGGATGGGATTGATGAGATGGGAATGACGGGAAGAAAGTAATAGGATAGTAGTGATGGGATAAGAGTGATACGATAGGACTGATGATATGGGGAAGATGTGGTGTGAGTAAACAAATGGGAATGATGGGATGGGATTGATAAAAAGTGAGTGAAGGGCTATGAATGAAGGAATGGGAGTGATGCGATGAGAGTGATGTGATTGGAGTGATGGGATGTGAGTGATGGGATGGGAGTGAAAGGATAGGAGTGGTGGGATGGGAATGAAAGGATAGGAGTGATGGGATGGGAGTGCTGTGATAGGATGGGAGAAACGGGATAGGAGTAACGAGATGGGATTGATGCGATAGGAGATGTGATAAGAGTGATGATGAGAGCGATGCTATGTGATTGACGAGATGGGAGTGATCGAAAAAAGTGATGGTAGGGGAATGATATGATAGTAGTATTGTGATGGGAGTAAGGAGAAGGGAGTGATAGAATGGGGGGATGTGATAAGTGCTGTGATACGAAGAAAATGATATGATGAAAGTGATGTGATAAGAGTGCTGTGATATGATGGGAGTGATGGGATGGGAGTGCTGTAATTGGAGTGTTGGGATGAAAGTGATAGTATGGGAGTGATGGGAAGGGGGTGAAGGGATGGGAGTGATGGGGTGTGAGTCACGGTATGGGAGTAATAGGTTAGGAGTGATAGATTGAGAGTGATAGGATAGGACTGATGGTATGGTAGTGAACGAATAGGAGTAATGGGATGAGAGTGATAAGATGTGAGTGATGTGAGGGCAGTAATAGGATAGGAGTGATGGGATAAGAGTGACTAGAATTGAGCGATGGGATATGATAGATGGAATGGGATTGATGTAATGAGAGTGATGGGATGGGAGCGCTGTAATGTGACTGGGGGGATGGGATGAAACTGAAAAGATGAGAGTGAAAAGATGAGAGTGATGGGATGGGAGTTATAGTATAGGATTGAAGGAATGTGATGGGATGGGATCGCTGTGATATGATTGGAGGGATGGGATGGGAATGATGGGATGGGAGTGGTGGGATGGGAATGATGTATCTAGAGTGCTGTGATAAAATGAGAGTAATGAGATGGGAGTGATGGGATAGGAGAGATGTGCTAAGAGTGATGTGATGAGAGTGATGTTATGGGATTGATGGGATGGGAGTGATTGAATAAGAGGGATGAGATGGGAGTGATGGGAAGGGAGTGATGTGATGAAAGTAATGTGAAGGAAGTAATCGGGTGGGAGTGATAGGACGGGAGGAATGTGTTAAGAGTGGGGTGATGTGATGGAAATGAAATGATGGAAGTGATGTGATGAGAGTGATGGAATGGGATTGATGGGATGGGAGTGATGGGATGGGAGTGATGGAATGGGAGTGAAGGGATGGGAATGATGGGATGGGAGTGATGGGATGGGAGTGATGGGATAGGAGTGATGAGATGGGAGTTCTGTAAGGGCAGTTATGGGATAGAATTGATAGGATAAGAGTGATAAAAAATGAGTCATGGGATATGAATGATTGAAGAGGAATGATGCGATGAGAGTGATAGGACGGTAAAAGAGTATTGGGATAGGAGTGATAGGATGAGAGTGATAGGATTGGAAGGATGGTATAAGAGTTATGTGATGGGAGTGAACGGATGAGAGTGATGGTATAGCGGTGATAGGATGTAAGCACTGTGATGTGATGGGAACGATGGTATAGGAATGGTGGGATGGGATGGGATTGATGAGTTTAGATCGAAGGAATTGAAGTGATGGGATGCGATGATGGGATGATGGGATAGGTGTGATAGGAGGTGAGTAATGGGAGGGGAGTGATGGGAGAGGAGTGATGGGAGGGGAGTGATGGGAAGGGAGTGATGAGAGTGGAGTTATGAGAGGGGATTGATAGGGAAGGGAGTGATGGGAGAGAAGTGATGGGAGGGGAGTGATGGGAGTGGAGTAATGGGAGGAGACTGATGGGAGGGAAGTGATGGAAGGGGAGTAATGGGAGGGGAGTGAAGGAAGGGGAGTGATGGGAGGGGAGTAATGGGAGGGGAGTGATGGGAGGGGAGTGATGGGAGGGGAGTGATGGGAGGAGAGTGATGGGAGTAGAGTGATTGGCGGGGAGTGATGGGAGGGGAGTGATGTGAGGAGAGTGAAGGGAGGGGAGTGATGGGAAGGGAGTGATGGGAGGAGAGTGATGGGTGGGACGTGATGGGAGGGAAGTGATAGAGAGAAATGATGGGAGGGGAGTGATGGAAGGGGATTGATTGGAGGGGAATGATGGGAGAGGAGTAAGGGGAGGGAAGTGATGGGAGAGGAGTGATGGGAGGGGAGTGATGAGAGGGGAGTGATGGGAAAGGAGTGATGAGAGTGGATGGATGGGAGGGGAGTGATGGGAGGGGATTGATGGGAGGGGAGTGATGAGAGGGGAGTGATGGGGAGGGAGTGATGGGAAGGGAGTGATGGGAGGGTAGAGATGGGAGGGGAGTGAAGAGGGGAGTGATGGGAGGAAAGTGATGGGAGGAGAGTGATGGAAGGGGAGTAATGGGAGGGGAGTGATGGGAAGGGAGTGATGGGAGAGGAGTGATGAGAAGGGAGTGATGGGAGTGGAGTGATGGGAGGGGAGTGATGGGAGGGGAGTAATGGGAGGGGAGTGATGGGAGGAGAGTGATGGGTGGGAAGTGATGGGAGGGAAGTGATAGAGGGGATTGATGGGAGGGGAGTGATGGGAGGGGAGTGATTGGAGGGGAATGATGGGAGGGGAATAATGGGAGGGAAGTGATGGGAGAGGAGTGATGGGAGGAGAGTGATGAGAGGGGAGTGATGGGAAGGGAGTGATGGGAGGGGAGTGATGAGAGTGGATTGATGGGAGGGAAGTGATGGGAGGGGAGTGACGGGAGGGGAATGATGAGAGGGGAGTGATGGGAGGGAAGTGATGGGAGAGGAGTGATGGGAAAGGAATGATGGGAGGGGAGTAATGGGAGGAGGGTAATGGGAGGGAAGTAATGGGAGGGGAGTGATGGGAGAGGAGTGATGGGAGGGTACTGATGGGAAGGGAGTGATGGGAGGGGAGTGATGAGAAGGGAGTGATGGGAGAGGAGGGATGGGAGGGGAGTGATGGGAGTGGAGTAATGGGAGGAGACTGATGGGAGGGAAGTGATGGGAGGGGAGTAATGGGAGGGGAGTGAAGGGAGGAGAGTGATGGGAGGGGAGTAATAGGAGAGGAGTGATGGGAGGGGAGTGATGGGAGGGGAGTGATGGGAGGAGAGTGATGGAAGTAGAGTGATTGGCGGCGAGTGATGGGAAGGGAGTGATGTGAGGAAAGTGAAGGGAGGGGAGTGATGGGAGGGGAGCGATAGAGGAGAGTGATGGGTGGGACGTGATGGGAGGGAAGTGATAGAGAGAAATGATGGGAGGGGAGTGATGGGAGGGGAATGATTGGAGGGGGATGATGGGAGAGGAGTAAGGGGAGGGAAGTGATGGGAGAGGAGTGATGGGAAAGGAATGATGGGAGGGGAGTTATGGGAGGAGAGTAATGGGAGGGAGGTAATGGGAGGGGAGTGATGGGAGAGGAGTGATGGGAGGGTAGTGATGAGAAGGGAGTGATGGGAGGGGAGTGATGAGAAGGGAGTGATGGGAGAGGAGTGATGGGAGGGGAGAGATGGGAGGGGAGTAATGGGAGGGGAGTGATGGGAGGAGAGAGATGGGTGTGAAGTGATGGGAGGGAAGTGATAGAGGGGAATGATGGGAGGGGAGTAATGGGAGGGGAGTGATTGGAGGGGAATGATGGGAGGGGAATAATGGGAAGGAAGTGATGGGAGAGGATTGATGGGAGGGGAGTGATGAGAGGGGAGTGATGGGAAGGGAGTGATGAGAGTGGATTGATGGGAGGGGAGTGATGGGAAGAAAGTGATGGGAGAGGAATGATGAGGGGGGAGTGATAGGGAGGGAGTAATGGAAAGGGAGTGATGGGAGGGTAGAGATGGGAGGGGATTGATGGGAGGAGAATGATGGGAGGGGAGTGAAGGGAGGGGAGTGATGGGAGGGGTGTGAAGGGAGGGGAGTGATGGGATGGGAGTGATGGGAGGTGAGTGATGGTAGGGGAGTGATAATAGTGGAGTGATGAGAGTGAATTGATGGGAGGGGAGTGATGGGAGGGGAATGATGAGAGGGGAGTGATGGGAGGGGAGTTATGGGAGGAGAGTGATGGGAGGGGAGTAATGGGAAGGGAGTGATGAGAATGGTTTGATGGGAGGGGAGTGATGGGAGGGGAATGATGAGAGGGGAGTGATGGGAAGGGAGTGACGGGAAGGGAGTGATGGGAGGGTAGAGATGGGAGGGGATTGATGGGAGGGGAGTGATGGGAGGGGAGTGATGGGAAGGGAGTAATGGGAGGGGAGTGATGGGAGAGGAGTGATGGGAGGGGAATGATGGGAAGGGAGTGATGGGAGTGGAGTGATGAGAGGGGATTGATAGGAGGGGAGTGATGGGAGGGGAGTGCTGGGAGGGGAGTAATGGGAGGGGAGTGATGGGAGGAAAGTGATGGGTAGGAAGTGATGGGAGGGAAGTGATAGAGGGGAATGATGGGAGGGGAGTGATGGGAGGGGAGTGATTGGAGGGGAATGATGGGAGGGGAATAATGGGAGGGGAGTGATGGGAGAGGAGTGATGGAAGGGGAGTGATGGGAGGGTAGAGATGGGAGGGGATTGATGGAAGGAGAGTGATGGGAGGGGAGGGATGGGAGGGGAGTGATGGGAAAGGAATGATGAGAGGGGAGTGATGGGAAGGGAGTGATGGGAAGGGAGTGATGGGAGGCTAGAGATGGTAGGGGATTGATGGGAGGAGAGTGATGGGAGGGGAGTGATGCGAGGGGAGTGATGGGAGGGGAGTGATGGGAGGGGAGTGATGGGAGGGGAGTGATGGGAGGGGAGTGATGGTAGAGAAGTGATAATAGGGGAGTGATGGGAGGGGAGTGATGGGAGGGGAGTGATGCGAGGGGAGTGATGGGAGGGGAGTGATGGGAAGGGAGTGATGGGAGGGGAGTGATGGGAGGGGAGTGATGGTAGAGAAGTGATAATAGGGGAGTGATGGGAGGGGAGTGATGGGAGGGGAGTGATGGGAGGGGAGTAATGGGAGGGGAGTGATGGGAGAGGAGTGATGGGAGGGGAATGATGGGAAGGGAGTGATGGGAGTGAAGTGATGAAAGGGGATTGGTAGGAGGGGAGTGATGGGAGGGGAGTGATGGGAGGGGAGTAATGGGAGGGGAGTGATGGGAGGAGAGTGATGGGTAGGAAGTGATGGGAGGGAAGTGATAGCGGGGAATGATGGGAGGGGAGTGATGGGAGGGGAGTGATTGGAGGGGAATCATGGGAGGGGAATAATGGGAGGGGAGTGATGGGAGAGGAGTGATGGGAGGCGAGTGATGGGAATGTAGAGATGGGAGGGGATTGATGGAAGGAGAGTGATGGGAGGGGAGGGATGGGAGGGGAGTGATAGGAGGGGAGTGATGGGAGGGGAGTGATGGGAGGGGAGTGATGGGAAGGGAGTGATGGGAAGGGAGTGATGGGAGGGTAGAGATGGGAGGGGATTGATGGGAGGGGAGTGATGGGAGGGGAGTGGTTGGAGGGGAATGATGGGAGGGGAATAATGAGAAGGAAGTGATGGGAGAAGAGTGATGGGAGGGGAGTGATGAGAGGGGAGTGATGGGAGGGAGTGATGAGAGTGGATTGATGGGAGGGGAGTGATGGGAGGGGAGTGATGGGAGGGGAGTGATGGGAAAGGAATGATGAGAGGGGAGTGATGGGAAGGGAGTGATGGGAAGGGAGTGATGGGAGGCTAGAGATGGAGGGGATTGATGGGAGGAGAGTGATGGAAGGGGAGTGATGGGAGGGGAGTGATTGGAGGGGAGTGATGGGAGGGGAGTGAAGGGAGGGGAGTGATGGTAGGGGAGTGATAATAGGGGAGTGATGGGAGGGGAGTGATGGGAGGGGAGTAATGGGAGGGGAGTAATGGGAGGGGAGTGATGGGAGAGGAGTGATGGGAGGGGAATGATGGGAAGGGAGTGATGGGAGTAGAGTGATGAGAAGGGATTGATAGGAGGGGAGTGATGGGAGGCGAGTGATGGGAGGGGAGTGATGAGAGGGGAGTAATGGGTGGAGAGTGATGGGAGGGAAGTGATGGGAGGTGAGTAACGGGAGGGGAGTGATGGGAGATGAGTGATGGGAGGGGAGTAATGGGAGTGGAGTGAAAGGGGGGAGTGATGGGAGGGGAGTGATGGGAGGGGATTGATGGAGGGGAGTGATGGGAGGGGAGTGATGGAAGAGGATTGATAGGGAAAGGATTGGTGGGATTGGATTGAAAGAATGAGGGTGATTTGATGGGAGCACTGTGATGTTATGAAACTGATGGGATGGGATTGATTGAAAGTGAGTGATGGTATAAGATAGATTGAATGGGAGTAATGGGATGGAAGGGATAAAATAGGAGTGAAGTTGTATGAGTGATTCGATGGGACTGATTGGATGGGATTGAAAGAATGAGAGTGATGGGATGGGAGTGATGTGATTGATGTTGTGATAAAAATGATGTAATGTGATGGCATGTATATGATAGGAGTTATATGATGGGAATTATGTTATGAAAGTCCTGTGAAGTGATAGGATTGATGGGAAAGGACTGGTGGATTAAAACTGATGATATTTGAGTGATGGGATGGGATTGATGTGAAAAGAATGGTGTGATGAGATAGAGTGAAATGATAGGAACTGTGTGATAAGAAAGATGTGATGTGATGGGAGTGATGGGAGAATTGGTGGAATAAGAGTGATGAGATGGGAGTGATGTGATGAGACTGATGGATCAGAGTGATGGAATGGGAGTGATAGGATTGGAGTGATAGGATGTAAGTGATAAGATTGAAGTGATGGGATGGGAGTGATGTGATGGCAGTGATGGAGGGAGTTGATGGGTTGGGAATGAATGAATGAGGGTGATTTGATGGGAGCGCAGTGATGTGATAGGAGCATTGTGATGGGAATCTTTGGATGGGAGTAATGTGATGGGAGTGATGTGATGGGAGTGATGTGACGTGAGTGATGTGATGGGAGTGGTGTGATGGGAGTGATGTGATGGTAGTGATGTGATGGGAGTAATGTGATGGGAGTGATGTGATGGGAGTAATGTGATGGGAGTGAAATGATGGGAGTGATGTGAGAGAAGTAATGGGCTGGGAATAATGGGCTGAGAGTGATAGGAGGGGAGTGATAGGAGGGGAGTGATAGGAAGGGAGTGATAGAAAAGGAGTGATGGGAGGGAGTGATGGGAGGAGAGTGATGGAAAAGGAGTGATGGGAAGGGAGTGATGGGAGAAGAGTGATGAGAGGGGAGTGATGGGAGTGGAGTGATGGGAGGGGAGTGATGGGAGGGGAGTGATGGGAGGGGAGTGGTGGTAGGAGAGTGATAATAGGGGAGTGATGGGAAGGGAGTGATGGAAAGGGAGTGATGGGAGGGGAGTGATGGGAGGGGAGTAATGGGAGGGGAGTAATGGGAGGGAAGTGATCGGAGAGGAGTGATGGGAGAAGATTGATAGAGAAGGGAGTGATTGGAGGGGAGTGATGGGAGTGGAGTGATGGGAAGGGAGTGAGGGGGGGGGAGTGATGGGAGGGGAGTAATGGGAGGGGAGTAATGGGAAAGGAATGATGAGAGAGGAGTGATGGGAGGGGAGTGATGGGAAGGGAGTGATGGGAGTGGAGTGATGAGAGGGGATTCATAGGGAAGGGAGTGATTGGAGGGGAGTGATGGGAGGGGAGTGATGGGAGAGGAGTGATGGGAGGGGAGTGATGGGAGGGGAGTAATGGGGGGAGAGTGATGGGAGGGAAGTGATGGGAGGGGAGTAATGGGAGGGGAGTGATGCGAGGGGAGTGATGGGAGGGGAGTAATGGGAATGGAGTGATGGAGGGGGAGTGATGGGAGGGGAGTGATGGGAGGAGAGTGATGGGAGAAGAGTGATTGGAGGGGAGTGATGGGAGGGGAGTGATGGGAAGGGAGTGAAGGGAGGGGAGTGATGGGAGGGGAGTGATGGGAGGGGAGTGATTGGAGGGGAGTGATGGGAGGGGAGTAATGGGAAGGGAGTGATGGGAGAGAAGTGATGGGAGGGGAGTGATGGGAAGGGAGTGATGGGAGTGGAGTGATGAGAGGGGATTCATAGGGAAGGGAGTGATTGAAGGGGAGTGATGGGAGGGTAGTGATGGAAAGGAATGATGGGAGGGGAGTGATGGGAGGGGAGTAATGGGAGGAGAGTGATGTTAAGGAAGTGATGGGAAGGGAGTAATGGGAGGGGAGTGATGGGAGGGGAGTTATGGGAGGGGAGTAATGGGAGTGGAGTGATGGGGGGGGAGTGATGGGAGGGAAGTGATGGGAGGAGAGTGATGGGAGGAGAGTGATGGGAGGAAAGTGATTGGAGGGGAGTGATGGGAGGGGAGTAATGGGAGGGAAGTGATGGGAGAGGAGTGATGGGAGGGGCGTGATGAGAAGGGAGTGTTGGAAAGGGAGTGATGAAAGTGGATTGATGGGAGGGAAGTGATGGGAAGGGAGTGATGGGAGGGGAGTGATGGGAAGGGAGTGATGGGCGTGGAGTGATGAGAGTGGATTCATAGGGAAGGGAGTGATTGGAGGGGAGTGATGGGAGGGGAGTGATGGGAGAGGAGTGATGGGAGGGGAGTGATAGGAGGGGAGTAATGGGGGGAGAGTGATGGGAGGGAAGTGATGGGAGGGGAGTAATGGGAGGGGAGTGATGGGAGGGGAGTAATGGGAATGGAGTGATGGAGGGGGAGTGAGAGGAGGGGAGTGATGGGAGGGGAGTGATGGTAGGGGAGTGATAAAAGGGGAGTGATGGGAGGGGAGTGATGGGAAGGGAGTGATGGGAGGGGAGTGATGGGAGGGGAGTAATAGAAGCGGGGTAATGGGAGGGGAGTGATAGGAAGGAAGTGATAGGAAGGGAGTGATGGGAGGGAGTGATGGGAAGGGAGTTATGGGAAGGGAGTGATGGGAAGGGAGGGATGGGAGGGGAGTGATGTGAGGGGAGTGATGTGATGAGACTGATGGATCAGAGTGATGGAATGGGAGTGATAGGATTGGAGTGATAGGATGTGAGTGATAAGATGGAAGTGATGGGATGGGAGTGATGTGATGGCAGTGATGGAGGGAGTTGATGGGTTGGGAATGAATGAATGAGGGTGATTTGATGGGAGCGCAGTGATGTGATAGGAGAATTTTGATGTGAATTTTTGGATGGGAGTAATGTGATGGGAGTGATGTGATGGGAGTATTATGACGTGAGTGATGTGATTGGAGTGGTGTGATGGGAGTGATGTGATGGTAGTGATGTGATGGGAGTAATGTGATGGGAGTGATGTGATGGGAGTAATGTGATGGGAGTGAAATGATGGGAGTGATGTGAGAGAAGTAATGGGCTGGGAATAATGGGCTGAGAGTGATAGGAGGGGAGTGATAGGAGGGGAGTGATAGGAAGGGAGTGATAGAAAGGGAGTGATGGGAGGGAGTGATGGGAGGAGAGTGATGGGAAGGGAGTGATGGGAAGGGAGTGATGGAAGGGGAGTGATGGTAGGAGAGTGATAATAGGGGAGTGGTGGGAGGGGAGTGATGGGAAGGGAGTGATGGGAGGAGAGTGATGGGAGGGGAGTAATGGGAGGGGAGTAATGGGAGGAAAGGGATCGGAGAGGAGTGATGGGAGGGGAGTGATGGGAAGGGAGTGATGGGAGTAGAGTGATGAGAGAGGATTCATAGGGAAGGGAGTGATTGGAGGGGAGTGATGGGAGGGGAGTGATGGGAGAGGAGTGATGGGAGGAGAGTGATGGGAGGGAAGTGATGGGAGGGGAGTAATGGGATGGGAGTGATGGGAGGGAAGTGATGGGAGGGGAGTAATGGGAATGGAGTGATGGAGGGGGAGTGATGTGAGGGGAGTGATGGGAGGAGAGTGATGGTAGGGGAGTGATAATAGGGGAGTGATGGGAGGGGAGTGATGGGAAGGGAGTGATGGGAGGGGAGTGATGGGAGGGGAGTAATGGGAGGGGAGTAATGGGAGGAGAGTGATAGGAAAGGAGTGATAGGAAGGGAGTGATGGGAGGGAGTGATGGAAGGGGAGTGATGGGAAGGGAGTGATGGGAAGGGAGTGATGGGAGGGGATTGATGGGAGGGGAATGATGGGAGGGGAGTGATGGGAGGGGAGGGATGGGAGGGGAGTGATGGGAGGGGAGTGATGGGAGGGGAGTGATGGTAGGGTAGTGATAATAGGGGAGTGATGGGAGGGGAGTGATGGGAAGGGAGTGATGGGAGGGGAGTGATGGGAGGGGAGTAATGGGAGGGGAGTAATGGGAGGGGAATGATGGGAGAGGAGTAATGGGAGGGGAGTGATGGGAAGGGAGTGATGGGAGTGGAGTGATGAGAGGGGATTCATAGGGAAGGGAGTGATTGGAGGGGAGTGATGGGAGGGGAGTGATGGGAGAGGAGTGATGGGAGGGGAGTGATGGGAGAGGAGTAATGGGGGGAGAATGATGGGAGGGAAGTGATGGGAGGGGAGTGATGGGAGGGGAGTGATGGGAGGGGAGTGATGGGAGGGGAGTAATGGGAATGGAGTGATGGAGGGGGAGTGATGGGAGGGGAGTGATGGAAGAAGAGTGATGGGAGGAGAGTGATTGGAGGGGAGTGATGGGAGGGGATTGATGGTAGGAGAGTGATAATAGGGGAGTGATGGGAGGGGAGTGATGGGAAGGGAGTGATGGGAGGAAAGTGATGGGAGGGGAGTAATGGGAGGGGAGTAATGGGAGGAAAGGGATCGGAGAGGAGTGATGGGAGGGGAGTGATGGGAAGGGAGTGATGGGAGTAGAGTGATGAGAGAGGATTCATAGGGAAGGGAGTGATTGGAGGGGAGTGATGGGAGGGGAGTGATGGGAGAGGAGTGATGGGAGGAGAGTGATGGGAGGGAAGTGATGGGAGGGGAGTAATGGGATGGGAATGATGGGAGGGAAGTGATGGGAGGGGAGTAATGGGAATGGAGTGATGGAGGGGGAGTGATGTGAGGGGAGTGATGGGAGGAGAGTGATGGTAGGGGAGTGATAATAGGGGAGTGATGGGAGGGGAGTGATGGGAAGGGAGTGATGGGAGGGGAGTGATGGGAGGGGAGTAATGGGAGGGGAGAAATGGGAGGAGAGTGATAGGAAAGGAGTGATAGGAAGGGAGTGATGGGAGGGAGTGATGGAAGGGGAGTGATGGGAAGGGAGTGATGGGAAGGGAGTGATGGGAGGGGAGTGATGGGAGGGGAATGATGGGAGGGGAGTGATAATAGGGGAGTGATGGGAGGGGAGTGATGGGAAGGGAGTGATGGGAGGGGAGTGATGGGAGGGGAGTAATGGGAGGGGAGTAAAGGGAGGGGAATGATGGGAGGGGAGTGATGGGAGGGGAGGGATGGGAGGAGAGTGATGGGAGGGGAGTGATGGGAGGGGAGTGATGGTAGGGTAGTGATAATAGGGGAGTGATGGGAGGGGAGTGATGGGAAGGGAGTGATGGGAGGGGAGTGATGGGAGGGGAGTAATGGGAGGGGAGTAAAGGGAGGGGAATGATGGGAGAGGAGTGATGGGAAGGGAGTGATGGGAGTGGAGTGATGAGAGGGGATTCATAGGGAAGGGAGTGATTGGAGGGGAGTGATGGGAGGGGAGTGATGGGAGAGGAGTGATGGGAGGGGAGTGATGGGAGAGGAGTAATGGGGGGAGAATGATGGGAGATAAGTGATGGGAGGGGAGTAATGGGAGGGGAGTGATGGGAGGGGAGTGATGGGAGGGGAGTTATGGGAATGGAGTGATGGAGGGGGAGTGATGGGAGGGGAGTGATGGAAGAAGAGTGATGGGAGGAGAGTGATTGGAGGGGAGTGATGGGAGGGGAGTGATGGGAAGGGAGTGAAGGGAGGGGAGTGATGGGAGGAGAGTGATGGGAGGGGAGTGATTGGAGGGGAGAGATGGGAGGGGGGTAATGGGAGGAGAGTGATGGTAGAGAAGTTATGGGAGCGAAGTATTGGGAGGGGAGTGATGGGAGAGGAGTGATGGGAGGGGAGTGATGGGAAGGGAGTGATGGGAGTGGAGTGATGAGAGGGGATTCATAGGGAAGGGAGTGATTGGAGGGGAGTGATGGGAGGGTAGTGATGAAGAGGAGTGATTGGAGGGGAGTGATGGGAGGGGAGTAATGGGAGGAGAGTGACGTTAAGGAAGTGATGGGAGGGGAGTAATGGGAGGGGAGTGATGGGAGGGGAGTGATGAGAGGGGAGTAATGGGAGTGGAGTGATGGGGGGTAGGGGAGGGTGATGGGAGGGGAGTGATGGGAGGAGAGTGATGGGAGGAGAGTGATTGGAGAGGAGTGATGGGAGGGGAGTAATGGGAGGGAAGTGATGGGAGAGGAGTGATGGGAGGGGCGTGATGAGAAGGGAGTGTTGGAAAGGGAGTGATGAGAGTGGATTGAAGGGAGGGAAGTGATGGGAAGGGAGTGATGGGAGGGGAGTGATGGGAAGAGAGTGATGGGCGTGGAATGATGAGAGTGGATTCATAGGGAAGGGAGTGATTGGAGGGGAGTGATGGGAGGGGAGTGATGGGAGGGAGTGATGGGAGGAGAGTGATGGGAGGGGAGTAATGGGGGGAGAGTGATGGGAGGGAAGTGATGGGAATGGAAAGATGGAGGGGGAGTGATAGGAGGGGAGTGATGGGAGGGGAGTGATGGGAGGAGAGTGATGGTAGGGGAGTGATAATAGGGGAGTGATGGGAGGGGAGTGATGGGAAGGGAGTGATGGGAGGGGAGTGATGGGAGGGGAGTAATGGGAGGGGAGTAATGGGAGGGGAGTGATAGGAAGGGAGTGATAGGAAGGGAGTGATGGGAGGGAGTGTGGAAGGTGAGTGATGGGAAGGGAGTGATGGGAAGGGAGTGATGGGAGGGGAGTGATGGGAGGGGAATGATGGGAGGGGAGTGATGGGAGGGAAGTGATGGGAGGGGAGTGATGGGAGGGGAGTGATGGGAGGGGAGTGATAGGAAGGGAGTGATAGAAAGGGAGTGATGGGAGGGAGTGATGGGAGGAGAGTGATGGGAAGGGAGTGATGGGAAGGGAGTGATGGGAGGGGAGTGATGGTAGGAGAGTGATAAAAGGGGAGTGATGGGAGGGGAGTGATGGGAAGGGAGTGATGGGAGGAGAGTGATGGGAGGGGAGTAATGGGAGGGAAAGGATCGGAGAGGAGTGATGGGAGAGGAGTGATGGGAGGGGCGTGATGAGAGGGGAGTGTTGGAAAGGGAGTGATGAGAGTGGATTGATGGGAGGGAAGTGATGGGAAGGGGGTGAAGGGAGAGGAGTGATGGGAGGGGAGTGATGAGAGGGGAGTGATGGGAGGAGAGTGATGGGAGGGGAGTGATGGTAGGGGAGTGATAAAAGGGGAGTGATGGGAGGGGAATGATGGGAATGGAGTGATGGGAGAGGAGTGATGGGAGGGGAGTAATGGGAGCGGAGTAATGGGAGGGGAGTGATAGGAAGGAAGTGATAGGAAGGGAGTGATGGGAGGGAGTGATGGGAGGGGAGTTATGGGAAGGGAGTGATGGAAAGGGAGTGATGGGAGGGGAGTGATGGGAGGGGAGTGATGGGAGGGGAGTGATGGTAGGGGAATGATAATAGGGGAGTGATGGGAGGGGAGTGATGGGAGGGGAGTAATGGGAGGGAAGTAATGGGAGGGGAGTGATGGGAGAGGAGTGATGGGAGGGGAGTGAAGGGAAGGGAGTGTTGGGTGGGAAGTGATGGGAGGGAAGTGATAGAGGGGAATGATGGGAGGGGAGTGATGGGAAGGGAGTGATTGGAGGGGAATGATGGGAGGGGAGTAATGGGAGGGAATTGATGGGAGAGGAGTGATGGGAGGGGCGTGATGAGAGGGGAGTGTTGGAAAGGGAGTGATGAGAGTGGATTGATGGGAGGGAAGTGATAGGAAGGGAGTGATGGGAGAGGAGTGATGGGAAGGGAGTGATGGGAGTGGAGTGATGAGAGGGGATTCATAAGGAAGGGAGTGATTGGAGGGGAGTGATGGGAGGGGAGTGCTGGGAGAGGAGTGATGGGAGGAAAGCGATGGGAGGGGAATAATGGGAGGGGAGTGATGGAAGGGGAGTAATGGGAATGGAGTGATGGAAGGGCAGTGATGGGAAGGGAGTGATGGGAGGGGAGTGATGGTAGGGGAGTGATAAAAGGGGAGTGATGGGAGGGGAGTGATGGGAAGGGAGTGATGGGAGGGGAGTGATGGGAGGGGAGAAATGGGAGCGGATTAATGAGAGGGGAGTGATAGGAAGGAAGTGATAGGAAGGGAGTGATTGGAGGGAATGAGGGGGAGGGAAGTTATGGGAAGGGAGTGATAGGAAGGGAGTGATGGGAGGGGAGTGATGGGAGGGGAGTGATGGGAGGGGAGTGATGGGAGTGGAGAGATGGGGGGTAGGGGAGGGTGATGGGAGGGGAGTGATGGGAGGAGAGTGATGGGAGGAGAGTGATTGGAGAGGAGTGATGGGAGGGGAGTAATGGGAGGGAAGTGATGGGAGAGGAGTGATGGGAGGGGCGTGATGAGAAGGGAGTGTTGGAAAGGGAGTGATGAGAGTGGATTGAAGGGAGGGAAGTGATGGGAAGGGAGTGATGGGAGGGGAGTGATGGGAAGAGTGTGATGGGCGTGGAATGATGAGAGTGGATTCATAGGGAAGGGAGTGATTGGAGGGGAGTGATGGGAGGGGAGTGATGGGAGGGAGTGATGGGAGGAGAGTGATGGGAGGAGAGTGACGTTAAGGAAGTGATGGGAGGGGAGTAATGGGAGGGGAGTGATGGGAGGGGAGTGATGAGAGGGGAGTAATGGGAGTGGAGTGATGGGGGGTAGGGGAGGGTGATGGGAGGGGAGTGATGGGAGGAGAGTGATGGGAGGAGAGTGATTGGAGAGGAGTGATGGGAGGGGAGTAATGGGAGGGAAGTGATGGGAGAGGAGTGATGGGAGGGGCGTGATGAGAAGGGAGTGTTGGAAAGGGAGTGATGAGAGTGGATTGAAGGGAGGGAAGTGATGGGAAGGGAGTGATGGGAGGGGAGTGATGGGAAGAGAGTGATGGGCGTGGAATGATGAGAGTGGATTCATAGGGAAGGGAGTGATTGGAGGGGAGTGATGGGAGGGGAGTGATGGGAGGGAGTGATGGGAGGAGAGTGATGGGAGGGGAGTAATGGGGGGAGAGTGATGGGAGGGAAGTGATGGGAATGGAAAGATGGAGGGGGAGTGATAGGAGGGGAGTGATGGGAGGGGAGTGATGGGAGGAGAGTGATGGTAGGGGAGTGATAATAGGGGAGTGATGGGAGGGGAGTGATGGGAAGGGAGTGATGGGAGGGGAGTGATGGGAGGGGAGTAATGGGAGGGGAGTAATGGGAGGGGAGTGATAGGAAGGGAGTGATAGGAAGGGAGTGATGGGAGGGAGTGTGGAAGGTGAGTGATGGGAAGGGAGTGATGGGAAGGGAGTGATGGGAGGGGAGTGATGGGAGGGGAATGATGGGAGGGGAGTGATGGGAGGGAGGTGATGGGAGGGGAGTGATGGGAGGGGAGTGATGGGAGGGGAGTGATAGGAAGGGAGTGATAGAAAGGGAGTGATGGGAGGGAGTGATGGGAGGAGAGTGATGGGAAGGGAGTGATGGGAAGGGAGTGATGGGAGGGGAGTGATGGTAGGAGAGTGATAAAAGGGGAGTGATGGGAGGGGAGTGATGGGAAGGGAGTGATGGGAGGAGAGTGATGGGAGGGGAGTTATGGGAGGGAAAGGATCGGAGAGGAGTAATGGGAGAGGAGTGATGGGAGGGGCGTGATGAGAGGGGAGTGTTGGAAAGGGAGTGATGAGAGTGGATTGATGGGAGGGAAGTGATGGGAAGGGGGTGAAGGGAGAGGAGTGATGGGAGGGGAGTGATGAGAGGGGAGTGATGGGAGGAGAGTGATGGGAGGGGAGTGATGGTAGGGGAGTGATAAAAGGGGAGTGATGGGAGGGGAATGATGGGAATGGAGTGATGGGAGAGGAGTGATGGGAGGGGAGTAATGGGAGCGGAGTAATGGGAGGGGAGTGATAGGAAGGAAGTGATAGGAAGGGAGTGATGGGAGGGAGTGATGGGAGGGGAGTTATGGGAAGGGAGTGATGGAAAGGGAGTGATGGGAGGGGAGTGATGGGAGGGGAGTGATGGGAGGGGAGTGATGGTAGGGGAATGATAATAGGGGAGTGATGGGAGGGGAGTGATGGGAGGGGAGTAATGGGAGGGAAGTAATGGGAGGGGAGTGATGGGAGAGGAGTGATGGGAGGGGAGTGAAGGGAAGGGAGTGTTGGGTGGGAAGTGATGGGAGGGAAGTGATAGAGGGGAATGATGGGAGGGGAGTGATGGGAAGGGAGTGATTGGAGGGGAATGATGGGAGGGGAGTAATGGGAGGGAATTGATGGGAGAGGAGTGATGGGAGGGGCGTGATGAGAGGGGAGTGTTGGAAAGGGAGTGATGAGAGTGGATTGATGGGAAGGAAGTGATGGGAAGGGGGTGAAGGGAGAGGAGTGATGGGAGGGGAGTGATGAGAGGGGAGTGATGGGAGGAGAGTGATGGGTGGGAAGTGATGGGAGGGAAGTGATAAAAGGGGAGTGATGGGAGGGGAGTGATGGGAAGGGAGTGATGGGAGGGGAGTGATGGGAGGGGAGTAATGGGAGCGGAGTAATGGGAGGGGAGTGATAGGAAGGAAGTGATAGGAAGGGAGTGATTGGAGGTAGTGATGGGAGGGGAGTTATGGGAAGGGAGTGATGGGAAGGGAGTGATGGGAGGGGAGTGATGGGAGGGGAGTGATGGGAGGGGAGTGATGGGAGGGTAGTGATGGGAGGGGAGTGATGGTAGGGGAATGATAATAGGGGATTAATGGGAGGGGAGTGATGGGAGGGGAGTGATTGGAGGGGAATGATGGGAGGGGAGTAATGGGAGGGAAGTGATGGGAGAGGAGTGATGGGTGGGGCGTGATGAGAGGGGAGTGTTGGAAAGGGAGTGATGAGAGTGGATTGATGGGAGGGAAGTGATAGGAAGGGAGTGATGGGAGAGGAGTGATGGGAAGGGAGTGATGGGAGTGGAGTGATGAGAGGGGATTCATAAGGAAGGGAGTGATTGGAGGGGAGTGATGGGAGGGGAGTGCTGGGAGAGGAGTGATGGGAGGAAAGCGATGGGAGGGGAATAATGGGAGGGGAGTGATGGGAGGGGAGTAATGGGAATGGAGTGATGGAAGGGCAGTGATGGGAAGGGAGTGATGGGAGGGGAGTGATGGTAGGGGAGTGATAAAAGGGGAGTGATGGGAGGGGAGTGATGGGAAGGGAGTGATGGGAGGGGAGTGATGGGAGGGGAGTAATGGGAGCGGATTAATGAGAGGGGAGTGATAGGAAGGAAGTGATAGGAAGGGAGTGATTGGAGGGAATGAGGGGGAGGGAAGTTATGGGAAGGGAGTGATAGGAAGGGAGTGATGGGAGGGGAGTGATGGGAGGGGAGTGATGGGAGGGGAGTGATGGGAGGGGAGTGATGGGAGGGGAGTGATGGGAGGGCAGTGATGGGAGGGGAGTGATGTTAGGGGAGTGATAATAGGAGAGTGATGGGAGGAGAGTGATGGGAAGAAAGTGATGGGAGGGGAGTGATGGGAGGGGAGTAATGGGATGGGAGTGATGGGAGAGGAGTGATGGGAGGGGAGTGATGGGAAGGGAGTGTTGGGAAGGGAGTGATGAGAGTGGATTGATGGGAGGGGAGTGATGGGAGGGGAGTGATGGGAGGGGAGTGATGGGAGGTGAGTAATGGGAAGGGAGTGATGGGAGAGGAGTGATGGGAGGGGAGTGATGGGGAGGAAGTGTTGGGTGGGAAGTGATGGGAGGGAAGTGATAGAAGGGAATGATGGGAGGGGAGTGATGGGAAGGGAGTGATTGGAGGGGAATGATGGGAGGGGCGTGATGAGAGGGGAGTGTTGGAAAGGGAGTGATGAGAGTGGACTGATGGGAGGGAAGTGATGGGAAGGGAGTGATGGGAGAGGAGTGATGGGAGGGGAGTGATGGGAGGGGAGTGATGGGAGGAGGGTGATGGGTGGGAAGTGATGGGAGGGAAGTGATAGAGGAGAATGATGGGAGGGGAGTGATGGGAAGGGAGTGATTGGAGGTGAATGATGGGAGGGGAGTAATGGGAGGGAAGTGATGGGAGAGGAGTGATGGGAGGGGCGTGATAAGAAGGGAGTGATGAGAGTGGATTGATGGGAGGGAAGTGACGGGAAGGGAGTGATGGGAGGAGAGTGATGGGAAGGGAGTGATGGGAGGAAAGTGATGGGAAGGGAGTGATGGTAGGGGAGTGATAAAAGGGGAGTGATGGGAGGGGAGTGATGGGAAGGGAGTGATGGGATGGGAGTGATGGGAGGGGAGTAATGGGAGCGGAGTAATGGGAGGGGAGTGATAAGAAGGAAGTGATAGGAAGGGAGTGATGGGAGGGTAGTGATGGGAGAGGAGTGATTGTAGGGGTGTGATAATAGGGGAGTGATGGGAGGGGAGTGATGGGAGGGGAGTAATGGGAGGGGATTAATGGGAGGGGAGTGATGGGAGAGGAGTGATGGGAGGGGAGTAATGGGAATGGAGTGATGGAAGGTGAGTGATGGGAAGGGAGTGATGGGAGGGGAGTGATGGTAAAGGAGTGATAAAAGGGGAGTGATGGGAGGGGAGTGATGGGAAGGGAGTAATGGGAGCGGAGTAATGGGAGAGGAGTGATAAGAAGGAATTGATAGAAAGGGAGTGATGGGAGGGAGTGAGGGGAGGGGATTTATGGGAAGAGAGTGATGGGAAGGGAGTGATGGGAGGGGAGTGATGGGAGGGGAGTGATGGGAGGGGAGTGATGGTAGGGAAGTGATGGGAGGGGAGTGATGGGAGGGGAGTGATGGTAGGGGAGTGATAATAGGGGAGTGATGGGAGGAGAGTGATGGGAAGAAAGTGATGGGAGGGGAGTGATGGGAGGGGATTAATGGGAGGGGAGTAATGGGAGGGGAGTTATGGGAGAGGAGTGATGGGAGGGGAGTGATGGGAAGGAGTGTTAGGAAGGGAGTGATGAGAGTGGATTGATGGGAGGGGAGTGATGGGAGGGGAGTGATACGAGGGGAGTGATGGGAGGGGAGTAATGGGAGGGGAGTGATGGGAGGGGAGTAATGGGAGGGGAGTGATGGGAGAGGAGTGATGGGAGAGGAGTGATGAGAAGTGAGTGATAGGAGTGGAGTGATTAGAGGGGATTGATAGATAAGGGAATGATTGGAGGGGAGTGATGGGAGGAGAGTGATGGGAGGGGAGTGATGGGAGGGGAGTGATTGGAGGGGAGTGATGGGAGGGGAGTGATGGGAGAGAAGTGATGGGAGGGGAGTGATGGGAATGGAGTAATGGGAGGAGAGTGATGGGAGAAAAGTGATGGGAGAAAAGTAATGGGAGTGAAGTAATGGGAGGGGAGTGATGGGAGAGGAGTGATGGGAGGGGAGTGATGGGAAGGGAGTGATGGGAGTGGAGTGATGAGAGGGGATTCATAGGGAAGGGAGTGATTGGAGAGGAGTGATGGGAGGGGAGTGATGGAGAGGAGTGATGGGAGGGGAGTGATTGGAAGGGAAAAATGGGAGGAGAATGATGGGAGGAAAGTGATGGGAGGGGAGTAATGGGAGGGGATTGATGGGAGGGGAGTGATGGGAGGGGAGTAATGGGAGTGGAGTGATGGGGGGGGGAGTGATGGGAGGGGAGTAATGGGAGGAGAGTGATGGGAGGAGAGTGATTGGAGGGGAGTGATGGGAGGGGAGTGATGGGAAGGGAGTGAAGGGAGGGGAGTGATGATAGGGGAGTGATGGGAGGGGAGTGATGGGTGGGAAGTGATGGGAGGGAAGTGATAGAGGTGAATGATGGGAGGGGAGTGATGGGAGGGGAGTGATTGGAGGGGAATGATGGGAAGGGACTTATGGTAGGGGAGTGATAATAGGGGAGTGATGAGAGGGGAGTGATGAGAAGGGAGTGATGGGAGGGGTGTGATGGGAGGGGAGTAATGGGAGGGGAGTAATGGGAGGGGAGTGATAGGAAGGGAGTGATAGGAAGGGAGTGATGGGAGGGGAGTGATGGGAGGGGAGTGATGGGAATGGAGTGATGGAGGGGGAGTGATGGGAAGGGAGTGATGGGAGGGGAGTGATGGTAGGGGAGTGATAAAAGGGGAATGATGGGAGGAGAGTGATGGGGAGGGAGTAATGGGAGCGGAGTAAGGGGAGAGGAGTGATGAGAAGGAAGTGATAGAAAGGGAGTGATGGGAGGGAGTGAGGGGGAGGGGAGTTATGGGAAGAGTGATGGGAAGGGAGTGATGGGAGGGGAGTGATGGGAGGGGAGTGATGGGAGGGATGTGATGGTAGGGAAGTGATGGGAGGGGAGTGATGGGAGGGGAGTGATGGTAGGGGAGTGATAATAGGGGAGTGATGGGAGGAGAGTGATGGGAAGAAAGTGA
Organism: Branchellion lobata; assembly: GCA_947562095.1. NCBI lineage: Eukaryota > Metazoa > Annelida > Clitellata > Hirudinida > Piscicolidae > Branchellion > Branchellion lobata. The sequence goes on from OX387259.1 coordinate 5,740,048, forward strand.
TGGGAGGGGAGTGATGGGAGGGGAGTAATGGGAGGGGAGTAATGGGAGGGGAGTGATGGGAGAGGAGTGATTGGAGGGGAGTGATGGTAAGGAGTGTTGGGAAGGGAGTGATGAGAGTGGATTGATGGGAGGGGAGTGATGGGAGGGGAGTGATACGAGGGGAGTGATGGGAGGGGAGTAATGGGAGGGGAGTGATGGGAGGGGAGTAATGGGAGGGGAGTGATGGGAGAGGAGTGATGGGAGAGGAGTGATGAGAAATGAGTGAAAGGAGTGGAGTGATTAGAGGGGATTGATAGAGAAGGGAATGATTGGAGGGGAGTGATGGGAGGAGAGTGATTGGAGGGGAGTGATGGGAGGGGAGTGATGGGAGAGGGGTGATGGGAGGGGAGTGATGGGAGGGGAGTAATGGGAGGAGAGTGATGGGAGAAAAGTGATGGGAGAAAAGTAATGGGAGTGAAGTAATGGGAGGGGAGTGATGGGAGAGGAGTGATGGGAGGGGAGTGATGGGAAGGGAGTGATGGGAGTGGAGTGATGAGAGGGGATTCATAGGGAAGGGAGTGATTGGAGAGGAATGATGGGAGGGGAGTGATGGAGAGGAGTGATGGGAGGGGAGTGATGGGAGGGGAGTAATGGGAAGAGAATGATGGGAGGAAAGTGATGGGAGGGGAGTAATGGGAGAGGAGTGATGGGAGGGGAGTGATGGGAGGGGAGTAATGGGAGTGGAGTGATGGGGGGGGGGGAGTGATGGGAGGGGAGTAATGGGAGGAGAGTGATGGGAGGAGAGTGATTGAAGGGATTTATGGTAGGGGAGTGATAATAGGGGAGCGATGGGAGGGGAGTGATGAGAAGGGAGTGATGGGAGGGGTGTGATGGGAGGGGAGTAATGGGAGGGGAGTAATGGGAGGGGAGTGTTAGGAAGGGAGTGATAGGAAGGGAGTGATGGGAGGGGAGTGATGGGAGGGGAGTGATGGGAGGGGAGAGATGGGAGACGAGTGATGGGAGGGGAGTGATGGTAGGGGAGGGATAATAGGGGAGTGATGTGAAGGGAGTGATGGGAAGGGAGTGATGGGAGGGGAGTGATGGGAGGGGAGTAAAGGGAGGGGAGTAATGGGAAGGGAGTGATGTGAGAGCAGTGATGGGAGGGGAGTGATGGGAAGAGAGTGATAGGAGTGGAGTGATGAGAGGGGATTCATAGGGAAGGGAGTGATTGGAGGGGAGTGATGGGAGGGGAGTGATGAGAGAGGAGTGATGGGAGGGGAGTGATGGGAGGGGAGTAATGGGGAGAGAGTGATGGGAAGAGAGTGATTGGAGGGGAGTGATGGGAGGGGAGTGATGGGAAGGGAGTGAAGAGAGAGGAGTGATGGGAGGGGAGTGATGGGAGGAGATTGATGGGTGGGAAATGATGGGAGGGAAGTGATAGAGGGGAATGATGGGAGGGGAGTGATGGGAGGGGAGTGATTTTAGGGGAATGATGGGAGGGGAGTAATGGGAGGAAAGTGATGGGAGAGGAATGATGGGAGGGAAGTGATGAGAGGGGAGTGATGAGAGGGGAGTGTGGGGGAGAGAGTGATGAGAGTTGATTGATGGGAGAGGAGTGATGGGAAGTGAGTGATGGGAAGGGAGTAATGGGAATGGAGTGATGGAGGGGGAGTGATGGGAGGCGAGTGATGGGAGGGGATAATTGGAGGGGAGTGATAGGAAGGGAGTGATAGGAAGGGAGTGATGGGAGGGAGTGAATGGAGGGGAGTGATGGGAAGGGAGTGATGGGGAGGGAGTGAAGGGAGGGGAGTGATGGGTGGGAATTGATGGGAGGGAAGTGATAGAGGGGAATGATGGGATGGGAGTGTCTGGAGGGGAGTGATTGGAGGGGAATGATGGGAGGGGAGTAATGGGAGGGAAGTGATGGGAGAGGAGTGATGGGAGGGAAGTGATGAGAGGGGAGTGTTGGGAAGGGAGTGATGAGAGTGGATTGATGGGAGGGGAGTGATGGGAGGGCAGTGATGAGAGGGGAGTGTTGGGAAGGGAGTGATGAGAGTGGATTGATGGGAGGGGAGTGATGGGAGGGGAGTGATGGGAGGGGAGTAATGGGAATGGAGTGATGGAGGGGGAGTGATGGGAGGGGAGTGATGGGAGGGGAGTGATGGTAGGGGAATGATAATAGGGGAGTGATGGGAGGGGAGTGATGGGAAGGGAGTGATGGGAGGGGTGTGCTGTGAGGGGAGTAATGGGAGGGGAGTAATGGGAGGGGAGTGATAGGAAGGGAGTTATAGGAAGGGAGTGATGGGAGGGGAGTGATGGGAGGGGAGTGATGGGAGGGGAGTGATGGGAGAAGAGTGATAGGAGGGGAGTGATGGTAGAGGAGTGATAATAGGGGAGTGATGGGAAGGGAGTGATGGGAAGGGAGTGATGGGAGGGGAGTGATGGAAGGGGAGTAATGGGAGGGGAGTAATGGGAGGGGAGTGATGTGAGAGGAGTGATGGGAGGGGAGTGATGGGAAGAGAGTGATAGGAGTGGAGTGATGAGAGGGGATTCATAGGGAAGGGAGTGATTGGAAGGACGTGATGGGAGGGGAGTGATGGGAGTGGAGTAATGTGGGGAGAGTGATGGGAGGGAAGTGATGGGAGGGGAGTAATGGGAGGGGAGTGATGGGAGGGGAGTGATGGGAGGGGAGTGATGGGAGGGGATAAAGGGAGTGGAGTGATGGGGGGGGAGTGATGGGAGGGGAGTGATGGAAGGAGAGTGATGGGAGGAGAGTGATTGGAGGGGAATGATGGGAGGGGAGTGATGGGAAGGGAGTGAAGGGAGGGGAGTGATGGGAGGGGAGTGATGGGAGGAGAGTGATGGGAGAGGAGTGATGGGAGGGGAGTGATGGGAAGGGAGTGTTGGGTGGGAAGTGATGGGAGAGGAGTGATGGGTGGGGCGTGATGAGAGGGGAGTGTTGGAAAGGGAGTGATGAGAGTGGATTGATGGGAGGGAAGTGATGGGAAGGGAGTGATGGGAGAGGAGTGATGGGAAGGGAGTGATGGGAGTGGAGTGATGGGAGGGGAGTGATGGGAGGGGAGTAATGGGAATGGAGTGATGGAAGGGGAGTGATGGGAAGGGAGTGATGGGAGGGAAGTGATGGTAGGGGAGTGATAAAAGGGGAGTGATGGGAAGGGAGTGATGGGAAGGGAGTGATGGGAGGGGAGTGATGGGAGGGGAGTAATGGGAGCGGAATAATGGGAGGGGAGTGATAGGAAGGAAGTGATAGGAAGGGAGTGATGGGAGGGAGTGAGGGGGAGGGAAGTTATGGGAAGGGAGTGATAGGAAGGGAGTGATGGGAGGGGAGTTATGGGAGGGGAGTGATGGGAGGGGAGTGATGGGAGGAGATTGATGGGTGGGAAATGATGGGAGGGAAGTGATAGAGGGGAATGATGGGAGGGGAGTGATGGGAGGGGAGTGATTTTAGGGGAATGATGGGAGGGGAGTAATGGGAGGAAAGTGATGGGAGAGGAATGATGGGAGGGAAGTGATGAGAGGGGAGTGATGAGAGGGGAGTGTGGGGGAGAGAGTGATGAGAGTTGATTGATGGGAGAGGAGTGATGGGAAGTGAGTGATGGGAAGGGAGTAATGGGAATGGAGTGATGGAGGGGGAGTGATGGGAGGCGAGTGATGGGAGGGGATTGATGGGAGGGGAGTGATGGGAGGGGAGTGATGAGAGGGGAGTGTGGGGAAGGGAGTGATGAGAGTGGATTGATGGGAGGGGAGTGATGGGAGGGGAGTGATGGGAGGGGAGTGATGGTAGGGGAGTGATAAAAGGGGAGTATTGGGAGGGGAGTGATGGGGAGGGAGTGCTGGAAGAGGAGTGATGGGAGGGGAGTAATGGAAGGGAATAATTGGAGGGGAGTGATAGGAAGGGAGTGATAGGAAGGGAGTGATGGGAGGGAGTGAATGGAGGGGAGTGATGGGAAGGGAGTGATGGGGAGGGAGTGAAGGGAGGGGAGTGATGGGTGGGAATTGATGGGAGGGAAGTGATAGAGGGGAATGATGGGATGGGAGTGTCTGGAGGGGAGTGATTGGAGGGGAATGATGGGAGGGGAGTAATGGGAGGGAAGTGATGGGAGAGGAGTGATGGGAGGGAAGTGATGAGAGGGGAGTGTTGGGAAGGGAGTGATGAGAGTGGATTGATGGGAGGGGAGTGATGGGAGGGGAGTGATGAGAGGGGAGTGTTGGGAAGGGAGTGATGAGAGTGGATTGATGGGAGGGGAGTGATGGGAGGGGAGTGATGGGAGGGGAGTAATGGGAATGGAGTGATGGAGGGGGAGTGATGGGAGGGGAGTGATGGGAGGGGAGTGATGGTAGGGGAATGATAATAGGGGAGTGATGGGAGGGGAGTGATGGGAAGGGAGTGATGGGAGGGGTGTGCTGTGAGGGGAGTAATGGGAGGGGAGTAATGGGAGGGGAGTGATAGGAAGGGAGTTATAGGAAGGGAGTGATGGGAGGGGAGTGATGGGAGGGGAGTGATGGGAGGGGAGTGATGGGAGAAGAGTGATAGGAGGGGAGTGATGGTAGAGGAGTGATAATAGGGGAGTGATGGGAAGGGAGTGATGGGAAGGGAGTGATGGGAGGGGAGTGATGGAAGGGGAGTAATGGGAGGGGAGTAATGGGAGGGGAGTGATGTGAGAGGAGTGATGGGAGGGGAGTGATGGGAAGAGAGTGATAGGAGTGGAGTGATGAGAGGGGATTCATAGGGAAGGGAGTGATTGGAAGGACGTGATGGGAGGGGAGTGATGGGAGTGGAGTAATGTGGGGAGAGTGATGGGAGGGAAGTGATGGGAGGGGAGTAATGGGAGGGGAGTGATGGGAGGGGAGTGATGGGAGGGGAGTGATGGGAGGGGATAAAGGGAGTGGAGTGATGGGGGGGGAGTGATGGGAGGGGAGTGATGGAAGGAGAGTGATGGGAGGAGAGTGATTGGAGGGGAATGATGGGAGGGGAGTGATGGGAAGGGAGTGAAGGGAGGGGAGTGATGGGAGGGGAGTGATGGGAGGAGAGTGATGGGAGAGGAGTGATGGGAGGGGAGTGATGGGAAGGGAGTGTTGGGTGGGAAGTGATGGGAGAGGAGTGATGGGTGGGGCGTGATGAGAGGGGAGTGTTGGAAAGGGAGTGATGAGAGTGGATATATGGGAGGGAAGTGATGGGAAGGGAGTGATGGGAGAGGAGTGATGGGAAGGGAGTGATGGGAGTGGAGTGATGGGAGGGGAGTGATGGGAGGGGAGTAATGGGAATGGAGTGATGGAAGGGGAGTGATGGGAAGGGAGTGATGGGAGGGGAGTGATGGTAGGGGAGTGATAAAAGGGGAGTGATGGGAAGGGAGTGATGGGAAGGGAGTGATGGGAGGGGAGTGATGGGAGGGGAGTAATGGGAGCGGAATAATGGGAGGGGAGTGATAGGAAGGAAGTGATAGGAAGGGAGTGATGGGAGGGAGTGAGGGGGAGGGAAGTTATGGGAAGGGAGTGATAGGAAGGGAGTGATGGGAGGGGAGTTATGGGAGGGGAGTGATGGGAGGGGAGTGATGGGAGGGGAGTGATGGGAGGGGAATGATGTTAGGGGAGTGATAATAGGAGAGTGATGGGAGGAGAGTGATGGGAAGAAAGTGATGGGAGGGGAGTGATGGGAGGGGAGTAATGGGAGGGGAGTAATGTGAGGGGAGTGATGGGAGAGGAGTGATGGGAGGGGAGTGATGGGAAGGGAGTGTTGGGAAGGGAGTGATGAGAGTGGATTGATGGGAGGGGATTGATGGGAGGGGAGTGATGGGAGGGGAGTGATGGGAGGTGAGTAATGGGAAGGGAGTGATGGGAGAGGAGTGATGGGAGGGGAGTGATGGGGAGGAAGTGTTGGGTGGGAAGTGATGGGAGGGAAGTGATAGAAGGGAATGATGGGAGGGGAGTGATGGGAAGGGAGTGATTGGAGGGGAATGATGGGAGGGGAGTAATGGGAGGGAAGTGATGGGAGAGGAGTGATGGGAGGGGCGTGATGAGAGGGGAGTGTTGGAAAGGAAGTGATGAGAGTGAACTGATGGGAGGGAAGTGATGGGAAGGAAGTGATGGGAGAGGAGTGATGGGAGGGGAATGATGGGAGGGGAGTAATGGGAGGGAAGTGATGGGAGAGGAGTGATGGGAGGGGCGTGATGAGAAGGGAGTGTTGGAAAGGGAGTGATGAGAGTGGATTGATGGGAGGGAAGTGATGGTAGGGGAGTGATAAAAGGGGAGTGATGGGAGGGGAGGGATGGGAAGGGAGTGATGGGAGGGGAGTGATGGGAGGGGAGTAATGGGAGCGGAGTAATGGGAGGGGAGTGATAGGAAGGAAGTGATAGGAAGGGAGTGATGGGAGGGAGTGAGGGGGAGAAAAGTTATGGGAAGGGAGTGATAGGAAGGGAGTGATGGGAGGGGAGTGATGGGAGGGGAGTGATGGGAAGGGAGTGAAGTTAGGGGAGTGATAATAGGAGAGTGATGGGAGGAGAGTGATGGGAAGAAAGTGATGGGAGGGGAGTGATGGGAGGGGAGTAATGGGAGGGGAGTAATGGAAGGGAGTGATGAGAGAGGAGTGATGGGAGGGGAGTGATGGGAAGGGAGTGTTGGGAAGGGAGTGATGAGAGTGGATTGATGGGAGGGGAGTGATGGGAGGGGAGTGATGGGAGGGGAGTGATGGGAGGTGAGTAATAGGAAGGGAGTGATGGGAGAGGAGTGATGGGAGGGGAGTGATGGGGAGGAAGTGTTGGGTGGGAAGTGATGGGAGGGAAGTGATAGAGGGGAATGATGGGAGGGGAGTGATGGGAAGGGAGTGATTGGAGGGGAATGATGGGAGGGGAGTAATGGGAGGGAAGTGATGGGAGAGGAGTGATGGGAGGGGTGTGATGAGAGGGGAGTGTTGGAAAGGGAGTGATGAGAGTGGACTGATGGGAGGGAAGTGATGGGAAGGGAGTGATGGGAGAGGAGTGATGGGAGGGGAGTGATGGGAGGGGAGTGATGGAAGGAGAGTGATGGGTGGGAAGTGATGGGAGGGAAGTGATAGAGGGGAATGATGGGAGGGGAGTGATGGGAAGGGAGTGATTGGAGGGGAATGATGGGAGGGGAGTCATGGGAGGGAAGTGATGGGAGAGGAGTGATGGGAGGGGCGTGATGAGAAGGGAGTGTTGGAAAGGGAGTGATGAGAGTGGATTGATGGGAGGGAAGTGATGGGAAGGGAGTGATGGGAGGAGAGTGATGGGAAGGGAGTGATGGGCGTGGAGTGATGAGAGTGGATTCATAGGAAAGGGAATGATTGGAGGGGAGTGATGGGAGGGGAATGATGGGAGGGGAGTGATGGGAAGGGAGTGATGGGAGGAGAGTGATGGGAGGATAGTGATGGGAGGGGAGTAATGGGGGGAGAGTGATGGGAGCGATGTGATGGGAGGGGAGTAATGGGAGGAGAGTGATGAGGGGAGTAATGGGAATGGAGTGATGGAGGGGGAGTGATCGGAGGGGAGTGATGGGAGGGGAGTGATGGTAGGGGAGTGATAAAAGGGGAGTGATGGGAGGGGAGTGATGGGAAGGGAGTGATGGGAGGGGAGTGATGGGAGGGGAGTAATGGGAGCGGAGTAATGGGAGAAGAGTGATAGGAAGGAAGTGATAGGAAGGGAGTAATGGGAGGTAGTGATGGGAGGGGAGTTATGGGAAGGGAGTGATGGAGGGGGAGTGATCGGAGGGGAGTGATGGGAGGGGAGTGATGAGAGGGGAGTGATGGGAGGGGAGTGATGGGAGGGTAGTGATGGGAGGAGAGTGATGGTAGGGGAGTGATAATAGGGGAGTGATGGGAGGGGAGTGATGGGAGGGGAGTAATGGGAGGGGATTAATGGGAGGGGAGTGATGGGAGAGGAGTGATGGGAGGGGAGTGATGAGAAGGGAGTGTTGGGTGGGAAGTGATGGGAGGGAAGTGATAGAGGGGAATGATGGGAGGGGAGTGATGGGAAGGGAGTGATTGGAGGGGAATGATGGGAGGGGAGAAATGGGAGGGAAGTGATGGGAGAGGAGTGATGGGAGGGGCGTGATGAGAGGGGAGTGTTGGAAAGGGAGTGATTAGAGTGGATTGATGGGAAGGAAGTGATGGGAAGGGAGTGATGGGAGAGGAGTGATGGGAAGGGAGTGATGGGAGTGGAGTGATGAGAGGGGATTCATTAGGAAGGGAGTGATTGGAGGGGAGTGATGGGAGGGGAATGCTGGGAGAGGAGTGATGGGAGGAAAGTGATGGGAGGGGAATAATGGGAGGGGAGTGATGGGAGGGGAGTAATGGGAATGGAGTGATGGAAGGGGAGTGATGGGAAGGGAGTGATGGGAGGGGAGTGATGGTAGGAGAGTGATAAAAGGGGAGTGATGGGAGGGGAGTGATGGGAAGGGAGTGATGGGAGGGGAGTGATGGGAGGGGAGTAATGAGAGCGGAGTAATGGGAAGGGAGTCATAGGAAGGGAGTGATGGGAGGGAGTGAGGGGGAGGGGAGTTATGGGAAGGGAGTGATGGGAAGGGAGTGATGGGAGGGGAGTGATTGGAGGGGAGTGATGGGAGGGGAGTGATGCGAGGGGAGTGATGGGAGGGGAGTGATGGGAGGGTAATGATGGTAGGGGAGTGACAATAGGAGAGTGATGGGAGGAGAGTGATGGGAAGAAAGTGATGGGAGGGGAGTGATGGGAGGGGAGTGATGGGAGGGGAGTGCTGGGAGAGGAGTGATGGGAGGGAAGTGATGGGAGGGGAGTAATGGGAGAGGAGTGATGGGAGGGGAGTAATGGTAATGGAGTGATGGAGGGGGAGTGATGGGAAGGGAGTGGTGGGAGGGGAGTGATGGTAGGGGAGGGATAAAAGGGAAGTGATGGGAGGGGAGTGATGGGAAGGGAGTAATGGGAGCGGAGTAATGGGAGAGGAGTGATAAGAAGGAATTGATAAAAAGGGAGTGATGGGAGGGAGTGAGGGGGAGGGGATTTATGGGAAGAGAGTGATGGGAAGGGAGTGATGGGAGGGGAGTGATGGGAGGGGAGTGATGGGAGGGAAGTGATGGTAGGGAAGTGATGGGAGGGGAGTGATGGGAGGGGAGTGATGGTAGGGGAGTGATAATAGGGGAGTGATGGGAGGAGAGTGATGGGAAGAAAGTGATGGGAGGGGAGTGATGGGAGGGGAGTAATGGGAGGGGAGTAATGGGAGGGGAGTGATGGGAGAAGAGTGATGGGAGGGGAGTGATGGGAAGGAGTGTTAGGAAGGGAGTGATGAGAGTGGATTGATGGGAGGGGAGTGATGGGAGGGGAGTGATACGAGGGGAGTGATGGGAGGTGAGTAATGGGAAGGGAGTGATGGGAGGGGAGTAATGGGAGGGGAGTGATGGGAGAGGAGTGATGGGAGAGGAGTGATGAGAAGTGAGTGATAGGAGTGGAATGATTAGAGGGGATTGATAGAGAAGGGAATGATTGGAGGGGAGTGATGGGAGGAGAGTGATGGGAGGGGAGTGATGGGAGGGGAGTGATTGGAGGGGAGTGATGGGAGGGGAGTGATGGGAGAGAAGTGATGGGAGGGGAGTGATGGGAGGGGAGTAATGGGAGGAGAGTGATGAGAGAAAAGTGATGGGAAAAAAGTAATGGGAGTGAAGTAATGGGAGGGGAGTGATGGGAGAGGAGTGATGGGAGGGGAGTGATGGGAAGGGAGTGATGGGAGTGGAGTGATGAGAGGGGATTCATAGGGAAGGGAGTGATTGGAGAGGAGTGATGGGAGGGGAGTGATGGAGAGGAGTGATGGGAGGGGAGTGATTGGAGGGGAGTAATGGGAGGAGAATGATGGGAGGGAAGTGATGGGAGGGGAGTAATGGGAGGGGAGTGATGGGAGGGGAGTGATGGGAGGGGAGTAATGGGAGTGGAGTGATGGGGGGGGGAGTGATGGGAGGGGAGTAATGGGAGGAGAGTGATGGGAGGAGAGTGATTGGAGGGGAGTGATGGGAGGGGAGTGATGGGAAGGGAGTGAAGGGAGGGGAGTGATGATAGGGGAGTGATGGGAGGAGAGTGATGGGTGGGAAGTGATGGGAGGGAAGTGATAGAGGGGAATGATGGGAGGGGAGTGATGGGAGGGGAGTGATTGGAGGGGAATGATGGGAAGGGACTTATGGTAGGGGAGTGATAATAGGGGAGTGATGGGAGGGGAGTGATGAGAAGGGAGTGATGGGAGGGGTGTGATGGGAGGGGAGTAATGGGAGGGGAGTATTGGGAGGGGAGTGATAGGAAGGGAGTGATAGGAAGGGAGTGATGGGAGGGGAGTGATGGGAGGAGAGTGATGGGAATGGAGTGATGGAGGGGGAGTGATGGGAAGGGAGTGATGGGAGGGGAGTGATGGTAGGGGAGTGATAAAAGGGGAGTGATGGGAGGGGAGTGATGGGAAGGGTGTATGGAGAGCGGAGTAATGGGAGAGGAGTGATAAGAAGGAAGTGATAGAAAGGGAGTGATGGGAGGGAGTGAGGGGGAGGGGAGTTATGGGAAGAGAGTGATGGGAAGGGAGTGATGGGAGGGGAGTGATGGGAGGGGAGTGATGGGAGGGGAGTGATGGTAGGGAAGTGATGGGAGGGGAGTGATGGGAGGGGAGTGATGGTAGGGGAGTGATAATAGGGGAGTGATGGGAGGAGAGTGATGGGAAGAAAGTGATGGGAGGGGAGTGATGGGAGGGGAGTAATGGGAGGGGAGTAATGGGAGGGGAGTGATGGGAGAGGAGTGATGGGAGGGGAGTGATGGGAAGGAGTGTTGAGAAGGGAGTGATGAGAGTGGATTGATGGGAGGGGAGTGATGGGAGGGGAGTGATACGAGGGGAGTGATGGGAGGGGAGTGATGGGAGGGGAGTAATGGGAGGGGATGATGGGAGAGGAGTGATGGGAGAGGAGTGATGAGAAGTGAGTGATAGGAGTGGAGTGATTAGAGGGGATTGATTGAGGAGGGAATGATTGGAGGAGAGTGATGGGAGGGGAGTGATGGGAGGGGAGTGATTGGAGGGGAGTGATGGGAGGGGAGGGATGGGAAAGGAGTGATGGGAGGGGAGTGATGGGAGGGGAGTAATGGGAGGAGAGTGATGGGAGAAAAGTGATGGGAGAAAAGTAATGGGAGTGAAGTAATGGGAGGGGAGTGATGGGAGAGGAGTGATGGGAGGGGAGTGATGGGAAGGGAGTGATGGGAGTGGAGTGATGAGAGGGGATTCATAGGGAAGGGAGTGATTGGAGAGGAATGATGGGAGGGGAGTGATGGAGAGGAGTGATGGGAGAGGAGTGATGGGAGGGGAGTAATGGGAGGAGAATGATGGGAGGGAAGTGATAGGAGGGGAGAAATGAGAGGGGAGTGATGGGAGGGGAGTGATGGGAGGGGAGTAATGGGAGTGGAGTGATGGGGGGGGGAGTGATGGGAGGGGAGTAATGGGAGGAGAGTGATGGGAGGAGAGTGATTGGAGGGGAGTGATGGGAGGGGAGTGATGGGAAGGGAGTGAAGGGAGGGGAGTGATGGGAAGGGAGTAATGGGGAGAGAGTGATGGGAGGAGAGTGATTGGAGGGGAGTGATGGGAGGGGAGTGATGGGAAGAGAGTGAAGAGAGGGGAGTGATGGGAGGGAAGTGATGGGAGGAGATTGATGGGTGGGAAATGATGGGAGGGAAGTGATAGAGGGGAATGATGGGAGGGGAGTGATGGGAGGGGAGTGATTTTAGGGGAATGATGGGAGGGGAGTAAAGGGAGGGAGTGATGGGAGGGGTGTGATGGGAGGGGAGTGATTGGAGGGGAATGATGGGAAGGGATTTATGGTAGGGGAGTGATAATAGGGGAGTGATGGGAGAGGAGTGATGAGAAGGGAGTGATGGGAGGGGTGTGATGGGAGGGGAGTAATGGGAGGGAAGTTATGGGAGGGGAGTGATAGGAAGGGAGTGATAGGAAGGGAGTGATGGGAAGGGAGTGATGTGAGAGGAGTGATGGGAGGGGAGTGATGGGAAGAGAGTGATAGGAGTGGAGTGATGAGAGAAGATTCATAGGGAAGGGAGTGATTGGAGGGGAGTGATGGGAGGGGAGTGATGGGAGAGGAGTGATGGGAGGGGAGTGATGGGAAGGGAGTAATGGGGAGAGAGTGATGGGAGGAGAGTGATTGGAGGGGAGTGATGGGAGGGGAGTGATGGGAAGGGAGTGAAGAGAGGGGAGTGATGGGAGGGAAGTGATGGGAGGAGATTGATGGGTGGGAAATGATGGGAGGGAAGTGATAGAGGGGAATGATGGGAGGGGAGTGATGGGAGGGGAGTGATTTTAGGGGAATGATGGGAAGGAAGTGATGAGAGGGGAGTGATGAGAGGGGAGTGTGGGGAAGGGAGTGATGAGAGTGGATTGATAGGAGAGGAGTGATGGGAGGGGAGTGATGGGAAGGGAGTAATGGGAATGGAGTGATGGAGGGGGAGTTATGGGAGACTAGTGATGGGAGGGGATTGATGGGAGGGGAATGATGGGAGGGGAGTGATGAGAGGGGAGTGTGGGGAAAGGAGTGATGAGAGTGGATTGATGGGAGGGGAGTGATGGGAGGCGAGTGATGGGAGGGGAGTGATGGTAGGGGAGTGATAAAAGGGGAGTTATGGGAGGAGAGTGATGGGGGGGGAGTGATGGGAGGGGAGTGATGGGAGGGGAGTGATGGGAGGGGAGTAATGGGAGGGGAGTGATAGGAAAGGAGTGATAGGAAGGGAGTGATGGGAGGGAGTGATGGGAGGGGAGTGATGGAAAGGGAGTGATGGGAGGGGAGTGATGGGTGGGAATTGATGGGAGGGAAGTGATAGAGGGGAATGATGGGATGGGAGTAATGGGAGGAGAGTGATTGGAGGGGAATGATGGGAGGGGAGTAATGGGAGGGAAGTGATGGGAGAGGAGTGATGGGAGGGAAGTGATGAGAGGGGAGTGTTGGGAAGGGAGTGATGAGAGTGGATTGATGGGAGGGGAGTGATGGGAGGGGAGTGATGAGAGAGGATTGATGGGAGGGGAGTGATGGGAGGGGAGTGATGGGAGGGGAGTAATGGGAATGGAGTGATGGAGGGGGAGTGATGGGAGGGGAGTGATGGGAGGGGAGTGATGGTAGGGGAGTGATAATAGGGGAGTGATGGGAGGGGAGTGATGGGAAGGGAGTGATGGGAGGGGTGTGCTGTGAGGGGAGTAATGGGAGGGGAGTAATGGGAGGGGAGTGATAGGAAGGGAGTGATAGGAAGGGAGTGATGGGAGGGGAGTGATGGGAGGGGAGTGATGGGAGGGGAGTGATGGGAGAAGAGTGATGGGAGAGGAGTGATGGTAGAGGAGTGATAATAGGGGAGTGATGGGAAGGGAGTGATGGGAAGGGAGTGATGGGAGGGGAGTGATGGAAGGGGAGTAATGGGAGGGGAGTAATGGGAGGGGAATGATGTGAGAGGAGTGATGGGAGGGGAGTGATGGGAAGAGAGTGATAGGAGTGGAGTGATGAGAGGGGATTCATAGGGAAGGGAGTGATTGGAGGGACGTGATGGGAGGGGAGTGATGGGAGTGGAGTAATGTGGGGAGAGTGATGGGAGGGAAATGATGGGAGGGGAGTAATGGGAGGGGAGTGATGGGAGGGGAGTGATGGGAGGGGAGTGATGGGAGGGGAATAAAGGGAGTGGAGTGATGGGGGGGGAGTGATGGGAGGGGAGTGATGGAAGGAGAGTGATGGGAGGAGAGTGATTTGAAGGAAATGATGGGAGGGGAGTGATGGGAAGGGAGTGAAGGGAGGGGAGTGATGGGAGGGGAGTGATGGGAGGAGAGTGAGTGGAGGGGAATGATGGGAGGGGAGTAATGAGAGGGGAGTGTTGAGAAGGGAGTGATGAGAGTGGATTGATTGGAGGGGAGTGATGGGAGGGGAGTGATGGGAGGGGAGTGTTGAGAAGGGAGTGATGAGAGTGGATTGATTGGAGGGGAGTGATGGGAGGGGAGTGATGGGAGGGGAGTAATGGGAATGGAGTGATGGAGGAGGAGTGAATGGAGGGGAGTGATGGGAGGGGAGTGATGGTAGGGGAGTGATAAAAGGGGAGTGATGGGAGGGGAGTGATGGGAAGGGAGTGATGGGAGGGGAGTGATGGGAAGGGAGTAATGGGAGAGAGTAATGGGAGGGGAGTGATAGAAAGGGATTGACAGGAAGGTAGTGATGGGAGGGGAGTAATGGGAGGGGAGTGATGGGGAGGAGTGATGGGAGGGGAGTGATAAGAAGGGAGTGATAGGAGTGGAGTGATCAGAAGGGATTGATAGAGAAGGGAGTGATTGGAGAAGAGTGATGGGAGGGGAGTGATGGGAGGGGAATGCTGGGAGGGAAGTGATTGGAGGGGAGTGATGGGAGGAGAGTGATGGGAGAGGAGTGATGGGAGGTGTGTGATGGGAAGGGAGTAAAGGGAGGAGAGTGATGGGAGAGAAGGGATGGGAGGGGAGTAATGGGAGGGGAGTAATGGGAGGGGAGTGATGGGAGAGGAGTGATGGGAAGGGAGTGATGGGAGTGGAGTGATGAGAGGGGATTCATAGGGAAGGGAGTGATTGGTGGAAAGTGATGGGAGGGGATTGATGGGAGAGGAGTGATGGGAGGGGAGTGATGGGAGGGGAGTAATGGGAGGAGAGTGATGGGAGGGAAGTGATTGGAGGTGAGTAATAAGAGGGGAGTGATGGGAGGGGAGTGATGGGAGCGGAGTAAAGGGAGTGGAGTGATGGGAGGAGAGTGATGGGAGGAGAGTGATTGAAGGGGAATGATGGGGGGGGAGTGATGGGAAGGGAGTGAAGGGAGAGGAGTGATGGGAGGGGAGTGATGGGAGGAGAGTGATTGCAGGGGAATGATGGGAGGGAAGTAATGGGAGGGAAGTTTTGGGAGAGGAGTGATGGGAGGGGAGTGATGAGAAGGGAGTGTTGGGAAGGGAGTGATGAGAGTGGATTGATTGGGGGGGAGTGATGGGAGAGGAGTGATGGGAGGGAAGTGATGAGAGGGGAGTGTTGGGAAGGGAGTGATGAGAGGGGATTGATGGGAGGGGAGTGATGGGAGGGGAGTGATGAGAGGGGAGTGTTGGGAAGGGAGTGATGAGAGTGGATTGATGGGAGGGGAGTGATGGGAGGGGAGTGATGGGAGGGGAGTAATGGGAATGGAGTGATGGAGGGGGAGTGATGGGAGGGGAGTGATGGGAGGGGAGTGATGGTAGGGGAGTGATAATAGGGGAGTGATGGGAGGGGAGTGATGGGAAGGGAGTGATGGGAGGGGTGTGCTGTGAGGGGAGTAATGGGAGGGGAGTAATGGGAGGGCAGTGATAGGAAGGGAGTGATAGGAAGGGAGTGATGGGAGGGGAGTGATGGGAGGGGAGTGATGGGAGGGGAGTGATGGGAGAAGAGTGATGGGAGGGGAGTGATGGTAGGGGAGTGATAATAGGGGAGTGATGGGAAGGGAGTGATGGTAAGGGAGTGATGGGAGGGGAGTGATGGAAGGGGAGTAATGGGAGGGGAGTAATGGGAGGGGAGTGATGTGAGAAGAGTGATGGGAGGGGAGTGATGGGAAGAGAGTGAAAGGAGTGGAGTGATGAGAGGGGATTCATAGGGAAGGGAGTGATTGGAGGGACGTGATGGGAGGGGAGTGATTGGAGAGGAGTGATGGGAGGGGAGTGATGGCAGAGGAGTGATGGGAGGGGAGTGATGGGAGTGGAGTAATGTGGGGAGAGTGATGGGAGGGAAGTGATGGGAGGGGAGTGATGGGAGGGGAGTGATGGGAGGGGAATAAAGGGAGTGGAGTGATGGGGGGGAGTGATGGGAGGGGAGTGATAGAAGGAGAGTGATGGGAGGAGAGTGATTGGAGAGAAATGATGGGAGGGGAGTGATGGGAAGGGAGTGAAGGGAGGGGAGTGATGGGAGGGGAGTGATGGAAGGAGAGTGAGTGGAGGGGAATGATGGGAGGGGAGTAATGGGAGAGAAGTTTTGGGAGAGGAGTGATGGGAGGGGAGTGATGAGAGGGGAGTGTTGAGAAGGGAATGATGAGAGTGGATTGATTGGAGGGGAGTGATGTGAGGGGAGTGATGGGAGGGGAGTAATGGGAGGGGAGTGATAGTAGGGGAGTGATAAAAGGGGAGTGATGGGAGGGGAGTGATGGGAAGGGAGTGATGGGAGGGGAGTGATGGGAGGGGAGTGATGGAGGAGGAGTGATGGGAGGGGAGTGATGGGAGGGGAGTGATGGTAGGGGAGTGATAAAAGGGGAGTGATGGGAGGGGAGTGATGGGAAGGGAGTGATGGGAGGGGAGTGATGGGAGGGGAGTGATGGGAAGGGAGTAATGGGAGAGAGTAATGGGAGGGGCGTGATAGGAAAGGAGTGATAGGAAGGGAGTGATGGGAGGGAGTGATGGGAGGGGAGTGATTGGAAGGGAGTGATGGGAAAGGAGTGATGGGAGGGGAGTGATAAGAGGATAGTGATGGGAGGGGAGTGATGGGATGGGATTGATGGGAGGGGAGTGATGGTAGGGGAGTGATAATAGGGGAGTGATGGGAAGGGAGTGATGGGAGGGGAGTGATGGGAGGGGAGTGATGAGAGGGGAGTGATGGTTGGAGAGTGATGGGAGGAGAGTGATTGGAGGGGAGTGATGTGAGGGAAGTGATGAGAGGGGAGTGTTGGGAAGGGAGTGATGAGAGTGGATTGATGTGAGGGGAGTGATGAGAGGGGAGTGATGAGAGGGGATTGTTGGGAAGGGAGTGATGAGAGTGGATTGATGGGAGGGGAGTGATGGGAGGGGAGTGATGGGAGGGGAGTAATGGGAATGGAGTGATGGAGGGGGAGTGATGGGAGGGGAGTGATGGGAGGGGAGTGATGGTAGGGGAGTGATAATAGGGGAGTGATGGGAGGGGAGTGATGGGAAGGGAGTGATGGGAGGGGTGTGCTGTGAGGGGACTAATGGGAAGGGAGTAATGGGAGGGGAGTGATAGGAAGGGAGTGATAGGAAGGGAGTGATGAGAGGGGAGTGATGGGAGGGGAGTGATGGGAGGGGAGTGATGGGAGGTGAGTAATGGGATGGGAGTGATGGGAGAGGAGTGATGGGAGGGGAGTGATGGGAAGGGAGTGATGGTAGTGGAGTGATGAGAGGTGATTCATATGGGAGGGAGTGATTGGAGGGGAGTGATGGGAGGGGAGTGATGGGAGAGGAGTGATGGGAGGGGAGTGAAAGGATGGGAGTAATGGGGGGAGAGTGATGGGAAGGAAGTGATGGGAGGGGAGTAATGGGAGGGGAGTGATGGGAAAAGAGTGATGAGAAAGGAGTGATGGTTGGAGAGTGATGGGAGGAGAGTGATTGGAGGGGAGTGATGGGAGGGGATTGATGGGAAAGGAGTGAAGGGAAGGGAGTGATGGGAGGGGAGTGATGGGAGGAGAGTGATGGGAAGGAAGTGATGGGAGGAAAGTGATAGAGGGGACTCATGGGAGGAGAATGATGGGAGGGGAGTGATGGGAAGGGAGTGATTGGAGGGGAATGATGGGAGGGGAGTAAAGGGAGGCAAGTGATGGGAGAGGAGTGATGGGATGGGAGTGATGAGAAGGGAGTGTTGAGAAGGGAGTGATGAAAGTGGATTGATGGGAGGGGAGTGATGGGAGGGGAGTGATGGGGAGGAGTGATGGGAGGGGAGTGATAAGAAGGGAGTGATAGGAGTGGAGTGATTAGAAGGGATTGATAGAGAAGCGAGTGATTGGAGAAGAGTGATGGGAGGGGAGTGATGGGAGGGGAGTGCTGGGAGGGAAGTGATTGGAGGGGAGTGATGGGAGGGGAGTGATGGGAGAGGAGTGATGGAAGGTGTGTGATGGGAGGGGAGTAATGGGAGAAGAGTGATGGGAGAGAAGTGATGGGAGGGGAGTAATGGGAGGGGAGTAATGGGAGGGGAGTGATGGGAGAGGAGTGATGGGAGGGGAGTGATGGGAAGGGAGTGATGGGAGTGGAGTGATGAGAGGGAATTCATAGGGAAGGGAGTGATTGGTGGAAAGTGATGGGAGGGGATTGATGGGAGAGGAGTGATGGGAGGGGAGTGATGGGAGGGGAGTAATGGGAGGAGAGTGATGGGAGGGAAGTGATGGGAGGTGAGTAATAAGAGGGGAGTTATGGGAGGGGAGTGATGGGAGGGGACTAAAGGGAGTGGAGTGATGGGAGGGGATTAATGGGAGGGGAGTGATGGGAGGGGAGTGATGGGAGGGGAGTAAAGGGAGTGGAGTGATGGGAGGGGAGTGAAGGGAGTGGAATGATGGGAGGAGAGTGATGGGAGGAGAGTGATTGGAGGGGAATGATGGGGGGGGAGTGATGGGAAGGGAGTGAGGGGAGGGGAGTGATGGGAGGGGAGTGATGGGAGGAGAGTGATTGCAGGGGAATGATGGGAGGGAAGTAATGGGAGGGAAGTTTTGGGAGAGGAGTGATGGGAGGGAAGTGATGAGAGGGGAGTGTTGGGAAGGGAGTGATGAGAGTGGATTGATGGGAGGGGAGTGATGAGAGGGGAGTGATGAGAGGGGATTGTTGGGAAGGGAGTGATGAGAGTGGATTGATGGGAGGGGAGTGATGGGAGGGGAGTGATGGGAGGGGAGTAATGGAAATGGAGTGATGGAGGGGGAGTGATGGGAGGGGAGTGATGGGAGGGGAGTGATGGTAGGGGAGTGATAATAGGGGAGTGATGGGAGGGGAGTGATGGGAAGGGAGTGATGGGAGGGGTGTGCTGTGAGGGGAGTAATGGGAAGGGAGTAATGGGAGGGGAGTGATAGGAAGGGAGTGATAGGAAGGGAGTGATGGGAGGGGAGTGATGGGAGTGGAGTGATGGGAGGGGAGTGATGGGAGGTGAGTAATGGGATGGGAGTGATGGGAGAGGAGTGATGGGAGGGGAGTGATGGGAAGGGAGTGATGGTAGTGGAGTGATGAGAAGTGATTCATATGGGAGGGAGTGATTGGAGGGGAGTGATGGGAAAAGAGTGATGAGAAAGGAGTGATGGTTGGAGAGTGATGGGAGGAGAGTGATTGGAGGGGAGTGATGGGAGGGGATTGATGGGAAAGGAGTGAAGGGAGGGGAGTGATGGGAGGAGAGTGATGGGAAGGAAGTGATGGGAGGAAAGTGATAGAGGGGACTCATGGGAGGAGAATGATGGGAGGGGAGTGATGGGAAGAGAGTGATTGGAGGGGAATGATGGGAGGGGAGTAAAGGGAGGCAAGTGATGGGAGAGGAGTGATGGGATGGGAGTGATGAGAAGGGAGTGTTGAGAAGGGAGTGATGAAAGTGTATTGATGGGAGGGGAGTGATGGGAGGGGAGTGATGATGAGGAGTGATGGGAGGGGAGTGATAAGAAGGGAGTGATAGGAGTGGAGTGATCAGAAGGGATTGATAGAGAAGGGAGTGATTGGAGAAGAGTGATGGGAGGGGAGTGATGGGAGGGGAGTGCTGGGAGGGAAGTGATTGGAGGGGAGTGATGGGAGGGGAGTGATGGGAGAGGAGTGATGGAAGGTGTGTGATGGGAGGGGAGTAATGGGAGAAGAGTGATGGGAGAGAAGTGATGGGAGGGGAGTAATGGGAGGGGAGTAATGGGAGGGGAGTGATGGGAGAGGAGTGATGGGAGGGGAGTGATGGGAAGGGAGTGATGGGAGTGGAGTGATGAGAGGGAATTCATAGGGAAGGGAGTGATTGGTGGAAAGTGATGGGAGGGGATTGATGGGAGAGGAGTGATGGGAGGGGAGTGATGGGAGGGGAGTAATGGGAGGAGAGTGATGGGAGGGAAGTGATGGGAGGTGAGTAATAAGAGGGGAGTGATGGGAGGGGAGTGATGGGAGGGGACTAAAGGGAGTGGAGTGATGGGAGGGGATTAATGGGAGGGGAGTGATGGGAGGGGAGTGATGGGAGGGGAGTAAAGGGAGTGGAGTGATGGGAGGGGAGTGAAGGGAGTGGAATGATGGGAGGAGAGTGATGGGAGGAGAGTGATTGGAGGGGAATGATGGGGGGGGAGTGATGGGAAGGGAGTGAGGGGAGGGGAGTGATGGGAGGGGAGTGATGGGAGGAGAGTGATTGCAGGGGAATGATGGGAGGGAAGTAATGGGAGGGAGGTTTTGGGAGAGGAGTGATGGGAGGGAAGTAATGAGAGGGGAGTGTTGGGAAGGGAGTGATGAGAGTGGATTGATGGGAGGGGAGTGATGAGAGGGGAGTGATGAGAGGGGATTGTTGGGAAGGGAGTGATGAGAGTGGATTGATGGGAAAGGATTGATGGGAGGGGAGTGATGGGAGGGGAGTGATGGGAGGGGAGTAATGGGAATGGAGTGATGGAGGGGGAGTGATGGGAGGGGAGTGATGGGAGGGGAGTGATGGTAGGGGAGTGATAATAGGGGAGTGATGGGAGGGGAGTGATGGGAAGGGAGTGATGGGACGGGTGTGCTGTGAGGGGAGTAATGGGAAGGGAGTAATGGGAGGGGAGTGATAGGAAGGGAGTGATAGGAAGGGAGTGATGGGAGGGGAGTGATGGGAGGGGAGTGATGGGAGGGGAGTGATGGGAGAAGAGTGATGGGAGGGGAGTGATGGTAGGGGAGTGATAATAAGGGAGTGATGGGAAGGGAGTGATGGGAAGGGAGTTATGGGAGGGGAGTGATGGAAGGGGAGTAATGGGAGGGGAGTAATGGGAAGGGAGTGATGTGAGAGGAGTGATGGGAGGGGAGTGATGGGAAGAGAGTGAAAGGAGTGGAGTGATGAGAGGGGATTCATAGGGAAGGGAGTGATTGGAAGGACGTGATGGGAGGGGAGTGATTAGAAAGGAGTGATGGGAGGGGAGTGATGGCAGAGGAGTGATGGGAGGGGAGTGAAGGGAGTGGAGTAACGTGGGGAGAGTGATGGGAGGGAAGTGATGGGAGGGGAGTGATGGGAGGGGAGTGATGGGAGGGGAATAAAGGGAGTGGAGTGATGGGGGGGGAGTGATGGGAGAGGAGTGATGGAAGGAGAGTGATGGGAGGAGAGTGATTGGAGAGAAATGATGGGAGGGGAGTGATGGGAAAGGAGTGAAGAGAGGGGAGTGATGGGAGGGGAGTGATGGGAGGAGAGTGAGTGGAGGGGAATGATGGGAGGGGAGTAATGGGAGAGAAGTTTTGGGAGAGGAGTGATGGATTGATTGGAGGGGAGTGATGGGAGGGGAGTGATGGGAGGGGAGTAATGGGAATGGAGTGATGGAGGAGGAGTGATGGGAGGGGAGTGATGGGAGGGGAGTGATGGTAGGGGAGTGATAAAAGGGGAGTGATGGGAGGGGAGTGATGGGAAGGGAGTGATGGGAGGGGAGTGATGGGAAGGGAGTAATGGGAGAGAGTAATGGGAGGGGAGTGATAGGAAGGGAGTGATAGGAAGGGAGTGATGGGAGGGAGTGATGGGAGGGGAGTGATGGCAAGGGAGTGATGGGAAAGGAGTGATGGGAGGGGAATGATAGGAGGATAGTGATGGGAGGGGAGTGATGGGATGGGATTGATGGGAGGGGAGTGATGGTAGGGGAGTGATAATAAGGGAGTGATGGGAGGGGAGTGATGGGAAGGGAGTGATGGGAGGGGAAAGATGGGAGGGGAGTAATGGGAGGTTAGTAATGGGAGGGGAGTGATGGGAGAGGAGTGATGGGAGGGGAGTGATGGGAAGGGAGTGATGGTAGTGGAGTGATGAGAGGGTATTCATATGGGAGGGAGTGATTGGAGGGTAGTGATGGGAGGGGAGTGATGGGAGAGGAGTGATGGGAGGGGAGTGAAGGGATGGGAGTAATGGAGGGAGAGTGATGGGAAGGAAGTGATGGGAGGGGAGTAATGGGAGGGGAGTGATGGGAGGGGAGTGATGGTAGTGGAGTGATGAGAGGTGATTCATATGGGAGGGAGTGATTGGAGGGGAGTGATGGGAGGGGAGTGATGGGAGAGGAGTGATGGGAGGGGAGTGAAAGGATGGGAGTAATGGGGGGAGAGTGATGGGAAGGAAGTGATGGGAGGGGAGTAATGGGAGGGGAGTGATGGGAAAAGAGTGATGAGAAAGGAGTGATGGTTGGAGAGTGATGGGAGGAGAGTGATTGGAGGGGAGTGATGGGAGGGGATTGATGGGAAAGGAGTGAAGGGAAGGGAGTGATGGGAGGGGAGTGATGGGAGGAGAGTGATGGGAAGGAAGTGATGGGAGGAAAGTGATAGAGGGGACTCATGGGAGGAGAATGATGGGAGGGGAGTGATGGGAAGGGAGTGATTGGAGGGGAATGATGGGAGGTGAGTAAAGGGAGGCAAGTGATGGGAGAGGAGTGATGGGATGGGAGTGATGAGAAGGGAGTGTTGAGAAGGGAGTGATGAAAGTGGATTGATGGGAGGGGAGTGATGGGAGGGGAGTGATGGGGAGGAGTGATGGGAGGGGAGTGATAAGAAGGGAGTGATAGGAGTGGAGTGATTAGAAGGGATTGATAGAGAAGCGAGTGATTGGAGAAGAGTGATGGGAGGGGAGTGATGGGAGGGGAGTGCTGGGAGGGAAGTGATTGGAGGGGAGTGATGGGAGGGGAGTGATGGGAGAGGAGTGATGGAAGGTGTGTGATGGGAGGGGAATAATGGGAGAAGAGTGATGGGAGAGAAGTGATGGGAGGGGAGTAATGGGAGGGGAGTAATGGGAGGGGAGTGATGGGAGAGGAGTGATGGGAGGGGAGTGATGGGAAGGGAGTGATGGGAGTGGAGTGATGAGAGGGAATTCATAGGGAAGGGAGTGATTGGTGGAAAGTGATGGGAGGGGATTGATGGGAGAGGAGTGATGGGAGGGGAGTGATGGGAGGGGAGTAATGGGAGGAGAGTGATGGGAGGGAAGTGATGGGAGGTGAGTAATAAGAGGGGAGTTATGGGAGGGGAGTGATGGGAGGGGACTAAAGGGAGTGGAGTGATGGGAGGGGATTAATGGGAGGGGAGTGATGGGAGGGGAGTGATGGGAGGGGAGTAAAGGGAGTGGAGTGATGGGAGGGGAGTGAAGGGAGTGGAATGATGGGAGGAGAGTGATGGGAGGAGAGTGATTGGAGGGGAATGATGGGGGGGGAGTGATGGGAAGGGAGTGAGGGGAGGGGAGTGATGGGAGGGGAGTGATGGGAGGAGAGTGATTGCAGGGGAATGATGGGAGGGAAGTAATGGGAGGGAAGTTTTGGGAGAGGAGTGATGGGAGGGAAGTGATGAGAGGGGAGTGTTGGGAAGGGAGTGATGAGAGTGGATTGATGGGAGGGGAGTGATGAGAGGGGAGTGATGAGAGGGGATTGTTGGGAAGGGAGTGATGAGAGTGGATTGATGGGAGGGGAGTGATGGGAGGGGAGTGATGGGAGGGGAGTAATGGAAATGGAGTGATGGAGGGGGAGTGATGGGAGGGGAGTGATGGGAGGGGAGTGATGGTAGGGGAGTGATAATAGGGGAGTGATGGGAGGGGAGTGATGGGAAGGGAGTGATGGGAGGGGTGTGCTGTGAGGGGAGTAATGGGAAGGGAGTAATGGGAGGGGAGTGATAGGAAGGGAGTGATAGGAAGGGAGTGATGGGAGGGGAGTGATGGGAGTGGAGTGATGGGAGGGGAGTGATGGGAGGTGAGTAATGGGATGGGAGTGATGGGAGAGGAGTGATGGGAGGGGAGTGATGGGAAGGGAGTGATGGTAGTGGAGTGATGAGAAGTGATTCATATGGGAGGGAGTGATTGGAGGGGAGTGATGGGAAAAGAGTGATGAGAAAGGAGTGATGGTTGGAGAGTGATGGGAGGAGAGTGATTGGAGGGGAGTGATGGGAGGGGATTGATGGGAAAGGAGTGAAGGGAGGGGAGTGATGGGAGGAGAGTGATGGGAAGGAAGTGATGGGAGGAAAGTGATAGAGGGGACTCATGGGAGGAGAATGATGGGAGGGGAGTGATGGGAAGAGAGTGATTGGAGGGGAATGATGGGAGGGGAGTAAAGGGAGGCAAGTGATGGGAGAGGAGTGATGGGATGGGAGTGATGAGAAGGGAGTGTTGAGAAGGGAGTGATGAAAGTGTATTGATGGGAGGGGAGTGATGGGAGGGGAGTGATGATGAGGAGTGATGGGAGGGGAGTGATAAGAAGGGAGTGATAGGAGTGGAGTGATCAGAAGGGATTGATAGAGAAGGGAGTGATTGGAGAAGAGTGATGGGAGGGGAGTGATGGGAGGGGAGTGCTGGGAGGGAAGTGATTGGAGGGGAGTGATGGGAGGGGAGTGATGGGAGAGGAGTGATGGAAGGTGTGTGATGGGAGGGGAGTAATGGGAGAAGAGTGATGGGAGAGAAGTGATGGGAGGGGAGTAATGGGAGGGGAGTAATGGGAGGGGAGTGATGGGAGAGGAGTGATGGGAGGGGAGTGATGGGAAGGGAGTGATGGGAGTGGAGTGATGAGAGGGAATTCATAGGGAAGGGAGTGATTGGTGGAAAGTGATGGGAGGGGATTGATGGGAGAGGAGTGATGGGAGGGGAGTGATGGGAGGGGAGTAATGGGAGGAGAGTGATGGGAGGGAAGTGATGGGAGGTGAGTAATAAGAGGGGAGTGATGGGAGGGGAGTGATGGGAGGGGACTAAAGGGAGTGGAGTGATGGGAGGGGATTAATGGGAGGGGAGTGATGGGAGGGGAGTGATGGGAGGGGAGTGATGGGAGGGGAGTAAAGGGAGTGGAGTGATGGGAGGGGAGTGAAGGGAGTGGAATGATGGGAGGAGAGTGATGGGAGGAGAGTGATTGGAGGGGAATGATGGGGGGGGAGTGATGGGAAGGGAGTGAGGGGAGGGGAGTGATGGGAGGGGAGTGATGGGAGGAGAGTGATTGCAGGGGAATGATGGGAGGGAAGTAATGGGAGGGAGGTTTTGGGAGAGGAGTGATGGGAGGGAAGTAATGAGAGGGGAGTGTTGGGAAGGGAGTGATGAGAGTGGATTGATGGGAGGGGAGTGATGAGAGGGGAGTGATGAGAGGGGATTGTTGGGAAGGGAGTGATGAGAGTGGATTGATGGGAAAGGATTGATGGGAGGGGAGTGATGGGAGGGGAGTGATGGGAGGGGAGTAATGGGAATGGAGTGATGGAGGGGGAGTGATGGGAGGGGAGTGATGGGAGGGGAGTGATGGTAGGGGAGTGATAATAGGGGAGTGATGGGAGGGGAGTGATGGGAAGGGAGTGATGGGACGGGTGTGCTGTGAGGGGAGTAATGGGAAGGGAGTAATGGGAGGGGAGTGATAGGAAGGGAGTGATAGGAAGGGAGTGATGGGAGGGGAGTGATGGGAGGGGAGTGATGGGAGGGGAGTGATGGGAGAAGAGTGATGGGAGGGGAGTGATGGTAGGGGAGTGATAATAAGGGAGTGATGGGAAGGGAGTGATGGGAAGGGAGTTATGGGAGGGGAGTGATGGAAGGGGAGTAATGGGAGGGGAGTAATGGGAAGGGAGTGATGTGAGAGGAGTGATGGGAGGGGAGTGATGGGAAGAGAGTGAAAGGAGTGGAGTGATGAGAGGGGATTCATAGGGAAGGGAGTGATTGGAAGGACGTGATGGGAGGGGAGTGATTAGAAAGGAGTGATGGGAGGGGAGTGATGGCAGAGGAGTGATGGGAGGGGAGTGAAGGGAGTGGAGTAACGTGGGGAGAGTGATGGGAGGGAAGTGATGGGAGGGGAGTGATGGGAGGGGAGTGATGGGAGGGGAATAAAGGGAGTGGAGTGATGGGGGGGGAGTGATGGGAGAGGAGTGATGGAAGGAGAGTGATGGGAGGAGAGTGATTGGAGAGAAATGATGGGAGGGGAGTGATGGGAAAGGAGTGAAGAGAGGGGAGTGATGGGAGGGGAGTGATGGGAGGAGAGTGAGTGGAGGGGAATGATGGGAGGGGAGTAATGGGAGAGAAGTTTTGGGAGAGGAGTGATGGATTGATTGGAGGGGAGTGATGGGAGGGGAGTGATGGGAGGGGAGTAATGGGAATGGAGTGATGGAGGAGGAGTGATGGGAGGGGAGTGATGGGAGGGGAGTGATGGTAGGGGAGTGATAAAAGGGGAGTGATGGGAGGGGAGTGATGGGAAGGGAGTGATGGGAGGGGAGTGATGGGAAGGGAGTAATGGGAGAGAGTAATGGGAGGGGAGTGATAGGAAGGGAGTGATAGGAAGGGAGTGATGGGAGGGAGTGATGGGAGGGGAGTGATGGCAAGGGAGTGATGGGAAAGGAGTGATGGGAGGGGAATGATAGGAGGATAGTGATGGGAGGGGAGTGATGGGATGGGATTGATGGGAGGGGAGTGATGGTAGGGGAGTGATAATAAGGGAGTGATGGGAGGGGAGTGATGGGAAGGGAGTGATGGGAGGGGAAAGATGGGAGGGGAGTAATGGGAGGTTAGTAATGGGAGGGGAGTGATGGGAGAGGAGTGATGGGAGGGGAGTGATGGGAAGGGAGTGATGGTAGTGGAGTGATGAGAGGGTATTCATATGGGAGGGAGTGATTGGAGGGGAGTGATGGGAGGGGAGTGATGGGAGAGGAGTGATGGGAGGGGAGTGAAGGGATGGGAGTAATGGAGGGAGAGTGATGGGAAGGAAGTGATGGGAGGGGAGTAATGGGAGGGGAGTGATGGGAGGGGAGTGATGGGAGGAGAGTGATGGGTAGGAAGTGATGGGAGGAAAGTGATAGAGGGGACTCATGGGAGGAGAATGATGGGAGGGGAGTGATGGGAAGGGAGTGATTGGAGGGGAATGATGGGAGGGGAGTAAAGGGAGGCAAGTGATGGGAGAGGAGTGATGGGATGGGAGTGATGAGAAGGGAGTGTTGGGAAGGGAGTGATGAGAGTGGATTGATGGGAGGGGAGTGATGGGAGGGGAGTTATTGGAGGGGAGTGATGGGAGGGGAGTAATGGGAGGGGAGTGATGGGAGGGGAGTAATGGGAGGGGAGTGATGGGGAGGAGTGATGGGAGGGGAGTGATAAGAAGGGAGTGATAGGAGTGGAGTGATCAGAAGGGATTGATAGAGAAGGGAGTGATTGGAGAAGAGTGATGGGAGGGGAGTGATGGGAGGGGAGTGCTGGGAGGGAAGTGATTGGAGGGGAGTGATGGGAGGGGAGTGATGGGAGAGGAGTGATGGGAGGTGTGTGATGGGAGGAGAGTAAAGGGAGGAGAGTGATGGGAGAGAAGGGATGGGAGGGGAGTAATGGGAGGGGAGTAATGGGAGGGGAGTGATGGGAGAGGAGTGATGGGAGGGGAGTGATGGGAAGGGAGTGATGGGAGTGGAGTGATGAGAGGGGATTCATAGGGAAGGGAGTGATTGGTGGAAAGTGATGGGAGGGGATTGATGGGAGAGGAGTGATGGGAGGGGAGTGATGGGAGGAGAGTAATGGGAGGAGAGTGATGTGAGGGAAGTGATGGGAGGTGAGTAATAAGAGGGGAGTGATGGGAGGGGAGTGATGGGAGGGGAGTGATGTGAGGGGAGTAAAGGGAGTGGAGTGATGGGAGGAGAGTGATGGGAGGAGAGTGATTGGAGGGGAATGATGGGGGGGGAGTGATGGGAAGGGAGTGAAGGGAGGGGAGTGATGGGAGGGGAGTGATGGGAGGAGAGTGATTGCAGGGGAATGATGGGAGGAAAGTAATGGGAGGGAAGTTTTGGGAGAAGAGTGATGGGAGGGGAGTGATGAGAGGGGAGTGTTGGGAAGGGAGTGATGAGAGTGGATTGATTGGAGGGGAGTGATGGGAGTGGAGTGCTGGGAGGGGAGTAATGGGAATGGAGTGATGGGAGGGAGTGATGGGAGGGGAGTGATGGGAAGGGAGTGATGGGAAAGGAGTGATGGGAGGGGAGTGATAGGAGGATAGTGATGGGAGGGGAGTGATGGGATGGGATTGATGGGAGGGGAGTGATTGTAGGGGAGTGATAATAAGGGAGTGATGGGAGGGGAGTGATGGGAAGGGAGTGATGGGAGGGGAGTGATGGGAGGGGAGTAATGGGAGGTTAGTAATGGGAGGGGAGTGATGAGAGAGGAGTGATGGGAGGGGAGTGATGGGAAGGGAGTGATGGTAGTAGAGTGATGAGAGGGTATTCATATGGGAAGGAGTGATTGGAGGGGAGTGATGGGAGGGGAGTGATGGGAGAGGAGTGATGGGAGGGGAGTGAAGGGATGGGAGTAATGGAGGGAGAGTGATGGGAAGGAAGTGATGGGAGGGGAGTAATGGGAGGGGAGTGATGGGAGGGGAGTGATGGGAGGAGAGTGATGGGTAGGAAGTGATGGGAGGAAAGTGATAGAAGGGACTCATGGGAGGAGAATGATGGGAGGGGAGTGATGGGAAGGGAGTGATTGGAGGGGAATGATGGGAGGGGAGTAAAGGGAGGCAAGTGATGGGAGAGGAGTGATGGGATGGGAGTGATGAGAAGGGAGTGTTGGGAAGGGAGTGATGAGAGTGGATTGATGGGAGGGGAGTGATGGGAGGGGAGTGATTGGAGGGGAGTGATGGGAGGGGAGTAATGGGAGGGGAGTGATGGGAGGGGAGTAATGGGAGGGGAGTGATGGGGAGGAGTGATGGGAGGGGAGTGATAAGAAGGGAGTGATAGGAGTGGAATGATCAGAAGAGATTGATAGAGAAGGGAGTGATTGGAGAAGAGTGATGGGAGGGGAGTGATGGGAAGGGAGTGCTGGGAGGGAAGTGATTGGAGGGGAGTGATGGAAGGGGAGTGATGGGAGAGGAGTGATGGGAGGTGTGTGATGGGAGGGGAGTAAAGGGAGGAGAGTGATGGGAGAGAAGGGATGGGAGGGGAGTAATGGGAGGGGAGTAATGGGAGGGGAGTGATGGGAGAGGAGTGATGGGAGAGGAGTGATGGGAAGGGAGTGATGGGAGTGGAGTGATGAGAGGGGATTCATAGGGAAGGGAGTGATTGGTGGAAAGTGATGGGAGGGGATTGATGGAAGAGGAGTGATGGGAGGGGAGTGATGGGAGGGGAGTAATGGGAGGAGAGTGATGGGAGGGAAGTGATGGGAGGTGAGTAATAAGAGGGGAGTGATGGGAGGGGAGTGATGGGAGGGGAGTGATGTGAGGGGAGTAAAGGGAGTGGAGTGATGGGAGGAGAGTGATGGGAGGAGAGTGATTGGAGGGGAATGATGGGGGGGGAGTGATGGGAAGGGAGTGAAGGGAGGGGAGTGATGGGAGGGGAGTGATGGGAGGAGAGTGATTGCAGGGGAATGATGGGAGGAAAGTAATGGGAGGGAAGTTTTGGGAGAAGAGTGATGGGAGGGGAGTGACGAGAGGGGAGTGTTGGGATGGGAGTGATGAGAGTGGATTGATTGGAGGGGAGTGATGGGAGTGGAGTGCTGGGAGGGGAGTAATGGGAATGGAGTGATGGAGGGGGAGTGATGGGAGGCGAGTGATGCGAGGGGAGTGATGGTAGGGGAGTGATAAAAGGGGAGTGATGTGAGGGGAGTGATGGGGAGGGAGTGAAGGGAGGGGAGTGATGGGAGGGGAGTAATGGGAAAGGAGTAATGGGAGGGAAGTGATAGGAAGGGAGTGATAGGAAGGGAGTGATGGGAGGGAGTGATGGGAGAGGAGTGATGGGAAGGGAGTGATGGGAAGGGAGTGAAGGGAGGGGAGTGATGGGTGGGAAGTGATGGGAGGGAAGTGAGAGGGGAATGATGGGAGGGGAGTGATGGGAGGGGAGTGATGGGACGGGAGTGATTGGAGGGGAATGATGGGAGGGGAGTAATGGGAGGGAAGTGATGGGAGAGGAGTGATGGGAGGGAAGTGATGAGAAGGGAGTGTTGGGAAGGGAGTGATGAGAGTGGATTGATGGGAGGGGAGTGAAGGGAGGGGAGTGATGAGAGGGGAGTGTTGGAAAGGGAGTGATGAGAGTGGATTGATGGGAGGGGAGTGATGGGAGAGGAGTGATGGGAGGGGAGTAATGGGAATGGAGTGATGGAGGGGGAGTGATGGGAGGGGAGTGATGGGAGGGGAGTGATGGTAGGTGAGTGATAAAAGGGGAGTGATGGGAGGGGAGTGATGGGAAGGGAGTGATGGGAGGGGTGTGATGTGAGGGGAGTAATGGGAGGGGAGTAATGGGAGGGGAGTGATAGGAAAGGAGTGATAGGAAGGGAGTGATGGGAGGGGAGTGATGGGAGGGGAGTGATGGGAGGGGAGTGATGGGAGAAGAGTGATGGGAGGGGAGTGATGGTAGGGGAGTGATAATAGGGGAGTGATGGGAAGGGAGTGATAGAAAGGGAGTGATGGGAGGGGAGTGATGGAAGGGGAGTAATGGGAGGGGAGTAATGGGAGGGGAGTGATGTGAGAGGAGTGATGGGAGGGGAGTGATGGGAAGAGAGTGATAGGAATGGAGTGATGAGAGGGGATTCATAGGGAAGGGAGTGATTGGAAGGACGTGATGGGAGAGGAGTGATGGGAGGGGAGTAATGGGAGGGGAGTAATGGGGGGAGAGTGATGGGAGGGAAGTGATGGGAGGGGAGTAATGGGAGGGGAGTAGTGGGAGGGGAGTGATGGGAGGGGAGTGATGGGAGGGGAGTAATGGGAATGGAGTGATGGAGGGGGAGTGATGGGAGGGGAGTGATGGGTGGAGAGTGATGGGAAAGGAGTGATGGGAGGGGAGTGATAGGAGGATAGTGATGGGAGGGGAGTGATGGGATGGGATTGATGGGAGGGGAGTGATGGTAGGGGAGTGATAATAAGGGAGTGATGGGAGGGGAGTGATGGGAAGGGAGTGATGGGAGGGAAAAGATGGGAGGGGAGTAATGGGAGGTTAGTAATGGGAGGGGAGTGATGGGAGAGGAGTGATGGGAGGGGAGTGATGGGAAGGGAGTGATGGTAGTGGAGTGATGAGAGGGTATTCATATGGGAGGGAGTGATTGGAGGGGAGTGATGGGAGGGGAGTGATGGGAGAAGAGTGATGGGAGGGGAGTGAAGGGATGGGAGTAATGGAGGGAGAGTGATGGGAAGGAAGTGATGGTAGGGGAGTAATGGGAGGGGAGTGATGGGAGGGGAGTGATGGGAGGAGAGTGATGGGTAGGAAGTGATGGGAGGAAAGTGATAGAGGGGACTCATGGGAGGAGAATGATGGGAGGGGAGTGATGGGAAGGGAGTGATTGGAGGGGAATGATGGGAGGGGAGTAAAGGGAGGCAAGTGATGGGAGAGGAGTGATGGGATGGGAGTGATGAGAAGGGAATGTTGGGAAGGGAGTGATGAGAGTGGATTGATGGGAGGGGAGTGATGGGAGGGGAGTGATTGGAGGGGAGTGATGGGAGGGGAGTAATGGGAGGGGAGTGATGGGAGGGGAGTAATGGGAGGGGAGTGATGGGGAGGAGTGATGGGAGGGGAGTGATAAGAAGGGAGTGATAGGAGTGGAGTGATCACAAGGGATTGATAGAGAAGGGAGTGATTGGAGAAGAGTGATGGGAGGGGAGTGATGGGAGGGGAGTGCTGGGAGGGAAGTGATTGGAGGGGAGTGATGGGAGGGGAGTGATGGGAGAGGAGTGATGGGAGGTGTGTGATGGGAGGGGAGTAAAGGGAGGAGAGTGATGGGAGAGAAGGGATGGGAGGAGAGTAATGGGAGGGGAGTAATGGGAGGGGAGTGATGGGAGAGGAGTGATGGGAGGGGAGTGATGGGAAGGGAGTGATGGGAGTGGAGTGATGAGAGGGGATTCATAGGGAAGGGAGTGATTGGTGGAAAGTGATGGGAGGGGATTGATGGGAGAGGAGTGATGGGAGGGGAGTGATGGGAGGAGAGTAATGGGAGGAGACTGATGGGAGGGAAGTGATGGGAGGTGAGTAATAAGAGGGGAGTGATGGGAGGGGAGTGATGGGAGGGGAGTGATGTGAGGGGAGTAAAGGGAATGGAGTGATGGGAGGAGAGTGATGGGAGGAGAGTGATTAGAGGGGAATGATGGGGGGGGAGTGATGGGAAGGGAGTGAAGGGAGGGGAGTGATGGGAGGGGAGTGATGGGAGGAGAGTGATTGCAGGGGAATGATGGGAGGAAAGTAATGGGAGGGAAGTTTTGGGAGAAGAGTGATGGGAGGGGAGTGATGAGAGGGGAGTGTTGGGAAGGGAGTGATGAGAGTGGATTGATTGGAGGGGAGTGATGGGAGTGGAGTGCTGGGAGGGGAGTAATGGGAATGGAGTGATGGGAGGGAGTGATGGGAGGGGAGTGATGGGAAGGGAGTGATGGGAAAGGAGTGATGGGAGGGGAGTGATAGGAGGATAGTGATGGGAGGGGAGTGATGGGATGGGATTGATGGGAGGGGAGTGATGGTAGGGGAGTGATAATAAGGGAGTGATGGGAGGGGATTGATGGGAAGGGAGTGATGGGAGGGGAGTGATGGGAGGGGAGTAATGGGAGGTTAGTAATGGGAGGGGAGTGATGAGAGAGGAGTGATGGGAGGGGAGTGATGGGAAGGGAGTGATGGTAGTGGAGTGATGAGAGGGTATTCATATGGGAGGGAGTGATTGGAGGGGAGTGATGGGAGGGGAGTGATGGGAGAGGAGTGATGGGAGGGGAGTGAAGGGATGGGAGTAATGGAGGGAGAGTGATGGGAAGGAAGTGAAGGGAGGGGAGTAATGGGAGGGGAGTGATGGGAGGGGAGTGATGGGAGGAGAGTGATGGGTAGGAAGTGATGGGAGGAAAGTGATAGAGGGGACTCATGGGAGGAGAATGATGGGAGGGGAGTGATGGGAAGGGAGTGATTGGAGGGGAATGATGGGAGGGGAGTAAAGGGAGGCAAGTGATGGGAGAGGAGTGATGGGATGGGAGTGATGAGAAGGGAGTGTTGGGAAGGGAGTGATGAGAGTGGATTGATGGGAGGGGAGTGATGGGAGGGGAGTGATTGGAGGGGAGTGATGGGAGGGGAGTAATGGGAGGGGAGTGATGGGAGGGGAGTAATGGGAGGGGAGTGATGGGGAGGAGTGATGGGAGGGGAGTGATAAGAAGGGAGTGATAGGAGTGGAGTGATCAGAAGGGATTGATAGAGAAGGGAGTGATTGGAGAAGAGTGATGGGAGGGGAGTGATGGGAGGGGAGTGCTGGGAGGGAAGTGATTGGAGGGGAGTGATGGAAGGGGAGTGATGGGAGAGGAGTGATGGGAGGTGTGTGATGGGAGGGGAGTAAAGGGAGGAAAGTGATGGGAGAGAAGGGATGGGAGGGGAGTAATGGGAGGGGAGTAATGGGAGGGGAGTGATGGGAGAGGAGTGATGGGAGGGGAGTGATGGGAAGGGAGTGATGGGAGTGGAGTGATGAGAGGGGATTCATAGGGAAGGGAGTGATTGGTGGAAAGTGATGGGAGGGGATTGATGGGAGAGGAGTGATGGGAGGGGAGATGGGAGGGGAGTAATGGGAGGAGAGTGATGGGAGGGAAGTGATGGGAGGTGAGTAATAAGAGGGGAGTGATGGGAGGGGAGTGATGGGAGGAGAGTGATGGGAGGGGAGTAAAGGGAGTGGAGTGATAGGAGGAGAGTGATGAGAGGAGAGTGATTGGAGGGGAATGATGGGAGGGGAGTGATGGGAAGGGAATGAAGGGAGGGGAGTGATGGGAGGGGATTGATGGGAGGAGAGTGATTGAAGGGGAATGATGGGAGGGAAGTAATGGGAGGGAAGTTTTGGGAGAAGAGTGATGGGAGGGGAGTGATGAGAGGGGAGTGTTGGGAAGGGAGTGATGAGAGTGGATTGATTGGAGGGGAGTGATGGGAGTGGAGTGCTGGGAGGGGAGTAATGGGAATGGAGTGATGGAGGGGGAGTGATGGGAGGCGAGTGATGCGAGGGGAGTGATGGTATGGGAGTGATAAAGGGGAGTGATGTGAGGGGAGTGATGGGGAGGGAGTGAAGGGAGGGGAGTGATGGGAGGGGAGTAATGGGAAAAAAGTAATGGGAGGGAAGTGATAGGAAGGGAGTGATAGGAAGGGAGTGATGGGAGGGAGTGATGGGAGGGGAGTGATGGGAAGGGAGTGATGGGAAGGGAGTGAAGGGAGGGGAGTGATGGGTGGGAAGTGATGGGAGGGAAGTGAGAGGGGAATGATGGGAGGGGAGTGATGGGAGGGGAGTGATGGGAGGGGAGTGATTGGAGGGGAATGATGGGAGGGGAGTAATGGGAGGGAAGTGATGAGAGAGGAGTGATGGGAGGGAAATGATGAGATTGGATTGATGGGAGGGGAGTGATGGGAGGGGAGTGATGAGAGGGGAGTGTTGGAAAGGGAGTGATGAGAGTGGATTGATGGGAGGGGAGTGATGGGAGAGGAGTGATGGGAGGGGAGTAATGGGAATGGAGTGATTGAGGGGGAGTGATGGGAGGGGAGTGATGGTAGGTGAGTGATAAAAGGGGAGTGATGGGAGGGGAGTGATGGGAAGGGAGTGATGGGAGGGGTGTGATGTGAGGGGAGTAATGGGAGGGGAGTAATGGGAGGGGAGTGATAGGAAAGGAGTGATAGGAAGGGAGTCATGGGAGGGGAGTGATGGGAGGGGAGTGATGGGAGGGGAGTGATGGGAGAAGAGTGATGGGAGGGGAGTGATGGTAGGGGAGTGATAATAGGGGAGTGATGGGAAGGGAGTGATAGAAAGGGAGTGATGGGAGGGGAGTGATGGAAGGGGAGTAATGGGAGGGGAGTAATGGGAGGGGAGTGATGTGAGAGGAGTGATGGGAGGGGAGTGATGGGAAGAGAGTGATAGGAATGGAGTGATGAGAGGGGATTCATAGGGAAGGGAGTGATTGGAGGGACGTGATGGGAGAGGAGTGATGGGAGGGGAGTAATGGGAGGGGAGTAATGGGGGGAGAGTGATGGGAGGGAAGTGATGGGAGGGGAGTAATGGGAGGGGAGCGATGGGAGGGGAGTGATGGGAGGGGAGTAATGGGAATGGAGTGATGGAGGGGGAGTGATGGGAGGGGAGTGATGGGTGGAGAGTGATGGGAGGAGAGTGATTTGAGGGGAGTGATGGGAGGAGAGTGATGGGAGGAGAGTGATGGGTAGGAAGTGATGGGAAGAAAGTGATAGAAGGGAATCATGGGAGGGGATTCATGGGAGGGGAGTGATGGGAAGGGAGTGATTGGAAAGGAATGATGGGAGGGGAGTAAAAGGAGGGAAGTGATGGGAGAGGAGTGATGGGAGGGGAGTGATGAGAAGGGATTGTTGGGAAGGGAGTGATGAGAGTGGATTGATGGGAGGAGAGTGATGGGAGGGGAGTGATTGGAGGGGAGTGATGGGAGGGGAGTAATGGGAGGGGAGTGATGGGAGGGGAGTAATGGGAGGGGAGTGATGGGAGAGAAGTGATGGGAGGGGAGTGATAAGAAGGGAGTGATAGGAGTGGAGTGATCAGAAGGGATTGATAGAGAAGGGAGTGATTGGAGGGGAGTGATGGGAGGGGAGTGATGGGAGGGGAGTGATGGGAGAGGAGTGATGGGAGGGGAGTGATGGGAAGGGAGTGATGGGAGTGGAGTGATGAGAGGGGATTCATAGGGAAGGGAGTGATTGGTGGAAAGTGATGGGAGGAGATTGATGGGAGAGGAGTGATGGGAGGGGAGTGATGGGAGGGGAGTAATGGGAGGAGAGTGATGGGAGGGAAGTGATGGGAGGTGAGTAATAAGAGGGGAGTGATGGGAGGGGAGTGATGGGAGGGGAGTAAAGGGAGTGGAGTGATAGGAGGAGAGTGATGAGAGGAGAGTGATTGGAGGGGAATGATGGGAGGGGAGTGATGGGAAGGGAATGAAGGGAGGGGAGTGATGGGAGGGGATTTATGGGAGGAGAGTGATTGAAGGGGAATGATGGGAGGGAAGTAATGGGAGGGAAGTTTTGGGAGAGGAGTGATGGGAGGGGAGTGATGAGAGGGGAGTGTTGGGAAGGGAGTGATGAGAGTGGATTGATTGGAGGGGAGAGATGGGAGGGGAGTGATGGGAGGGGAGTAATGGGAATGGAGTGATGGAGGAGGAGTGATGGGAGGCGAGTGATGCGAGGGGAGTGATGGTAGGGGAGTGATAAAGGGGAGTGATGTGAGGGGAGTGATGGGGAGGGAGTGATGGGAGGGGAGTGATGGGAGGGGAGTAATGGGAAGGGAATAATGGGAGGGGAGTGATAGGAAGGGAGTGATAGGAAGGGAGTGATGGGAGGGAGTGATGGGAGGGGAGTGATGGGAAGGGAGTGATGGGAATGGAGTGAAGGGAGGGGAGTGATGGGTGGGAATTGATGGGAGGGAAGTGATAGAGGGGAATGATGGGAGGAGAGTGATGGGAGGGAGGTGATTGGCGAGGAGTGATGGGAGGGAAGTGATGAGAGGGGAGTGTTGGGAAGGGAGTGATGAGAGTGGATTGATGGGAGGGGAGTGATGGGAGGGGAGTGATGAAAGGGGAGTGTTGGGAAGGGAGTGATGAGAGTGGATTGATGGGAGGGGAGTGATGGGAGGGGAGTATAGGAGGGGAGTAATGGGAATATAGTGATGGAGGGGGAATGATGGGAGGGGAGTGATGGGAGGGGAGTGATGGTAGTGGAGTGATAATAGGGGAGTGCTGGGAGGGGAGTGATGGGAAGGGAGTGATGGGAGGGGTGTGCTGTGAGGGGAGTAATGGGAGGGGAGTAATGGGCGGAGAGTGATAGGAAGGGAGTGATAGGAAGGGAGTGATGGGAGGGGAGTGATGGGAGGGGAGTGATGGGAGGGGAGTGATGGGAGAAGAGTGATGGGAGGAGAGTGATTGGAGGGAAGTGATGGGAGGGGAGTGATGGGAGGAGAGTGATGGGTAGGAAGTGATGGGAGGAATGTGATAGAGGGGATTCATGGGAGGGGAATCATGGGAGGGGAGTGATGGGAAGGGAGTGATTGGAGGGGAATGATGGGAGGGGAGTAAAAAGAGGGAAGTGATGGGAGAGGAGTGATGGTAGGGGAGTGATGAGAAGGGAGTGTTGGGAAGGGAGTGATGAGAGTGGATTGATGGGAGGAGAATGATGGGAGGGGAGTGATTGGAGGGGAGTGATGGGAGGGGAGTAATGGGAGGGGAGTGATGAGAAGGGAGTGTTGGGAAGGGATTGATGAGAGTGGAGTGATGGGAAAGGAGTGATGAGAAGGAAGTGATAGGAGTGGAGTGATCTGAAAGGATTGATAGAGAAGGGAGTGATTGGAGGGGAGTGATGGGAGGGGAGTGATGGGAGGGGAGTGATTGGAGGGGATTGATTGGAGGAGAGTGATGGGAGAGGAGTGATGGGAAGGAAGTGATGGAAGGGGAGTAATAGGAAGAGAGTAATGGGAGGGGAGTGATGGGAGAGAAGTGATGGGAGGGGAGTGATGACAAGGGAGTGTTGGGAAGGGAGTGATGAGAGTGGATTGATGGGAGGGGAGTGATGGGAGGGGAGTGATGAAAGGGGAGTGTTGGGAAGGGAGTGATGAGAGTGGATTGATGGGAGGGGAGTGATGGGAGGGGAGTGATGGGAGGGGTGTAATGGGAATAGAGTGATGGAGGGGGAGTGATGGGAGGGGAGTGATGGGAAGGGAGTGATGGTAGTGGAGTGATACTAGGGGAGTGCTGGGAGGGGAGTGATGGGGAGGGAGTGATGGGAGGGGTGTGCTGTGAGAGGAGTAATGGGAGGGGAGTAATGGGAGGAGAGTGATAGGAAGGGAGTGATAGGAAGGGAGTGATGGGAGGGGAGTGATGGGAGGGGAGTGATGGGAGGGGAGTGATGGGAGAAGAGTGATGGGAGGGGAGTGATGGTAGAGGAGTGATAATAGGGGAGAGATGGGAAGGGAGTGATGGGAAGGGAGTGATAGGAGGGGAGTGATGGAAGGGGAGTAATGGGAGGGGAGTAATGGGAGGGAAGTGATGTGAGAGGAGTGATGGGAGGGAAGTGATGGGAAGAGAGTGATAGGAGTGGAGTGATGAGAGGGGATTCATAGGGAAGGGAGTGATTGGAGGGAGGTGATGGGAGGGGAGTGATGGGAGGGGAGTGATGGGAGAGGAGTGATGGGAGGGGAGTGATGGGAGGGGAGTAATGGGGGGAGAGTGATGGGAGGGAAGTGATGAGAGGGGAGTAATGGGAGGGGAGTGAATGGAGGGGAGTGATGGGAGGGGAGTATTGGGAATGGAGTGATGGAGGGGGAGTGATGGGAGGGGAGTGATGGGAGGAGAGTGATGGGAGGAGAGTGATTGGAGGGGAGTGATGGGAGGGGAGTGATGGGAGGAGAGTGATGGGTAGGAAGTTATGGGAGGAAAGTGATAGAGGGGATTCATGGGAGGGGAATCATGGGAGGGGAGTGATGGGAAGGGAGTGATTGGAGGGGAATGATGGGAGGGGACTAAAAGGAGGGAAGTGATGGGAGAGGAGTGATGGGAAGGGAGTGATGAGCAAGGAGTGTTGGGAAGGGAGAGATGAGAGTGGATTAATGGGAGGAGAATGATGGGAGGGGAGTGATTGGAGGGGAGTGATGGGAGGGGAGTAATGGGAGGGGAGTGATGACAAGGGAGTGTTGGGAAAGGATTGATGAGAGTGGAGTGATGGGAGGGGAGTGATAAGAAGGAAGTGATAGGAGTGGATTGATCTGAAGGGATTGATAGAGAAGGGAGTGATTGGAGGGGTGTGATGGGAGGGGAGTGATGGGAGGGGAGTGATTGGAGGGGATTGATTGGAGGAGAGTGATGGGAGAGGAGTGATGGGAAGGGAGTGATGGAAGGGGAGTAATAGGAAGAGAGTAATGGGAAGGGAGTGATGGGATAGGAGTGATGGGAGGGGAGTGATGGGATAGGAGTGATGGGAGGGGAGTGATGAGAAGGGAGTGATGGGAGGGGAGTAATAGGAGGAGAGTGATGGGAGAGTAATGATGGGAAGGGAGTAATGGGAGGGGAGTGATGGGAGTGGAGTGATGAGAGAGGATTCATAGGGAAAGGAGTGATTGGTGGGAAGTGATGGGAAGGGATTGATGGGAGAGGAGTGATGGGAGGGGAGTGATGGGAGGGGAGTAATGGGAGGAGAGTGATGGGAGGGAAGTGATGGGAGGGGAGTAATGGGAGGGGAGTGATGGGAGGGGAGTGATGAGAGGGGAATGAAGAGAGTGGAGTGATGTGAGAAGAGTGATGGAAGGAGAGTGATGGGAAGAGAGTGATTGGAAGGGAATGATGGGAGGGGAGTGATGGGAGGGGAGTGATGGAAGGAGAGTGATGGGAAGAGAGTGATTGGAAGGGAATGATGGGAGGGGAGTGATGGGAAGGGAGTGAAGGGAGGGGAGTGATGGGAGGGGAGTGATGGGAGGAGAGTGAGTGGAGGGGAATGATGGGAGGGGAGTAATGGGAAAGAAGTTTTGGGAGAGGAGAGATGGGAGGGGAGTGATGAGAGGGGAGTGTTGAGAAGGGAGTGATGAGAGTGGATTGATTGGAGGGGAGTGATGGGAGGGGAGTGATGGGAGAGGAGTAATGGGAATGGAGTGATAGAGGAGGAGTGATGGGAGGGGAGTGATTGATGGGGAGTGATGGGAGGGGAGTAATGGGAGGGGAGTGATGGGAAGGGAGTGATGGGAGTGGAGTGATGAGAGGGGATTCATAGGGAAGGGAGTGATTGGTGGAAAGTGATGATAGGAGATTGATGGGAGAGGAGTGATGGGAAGGGAGTGATGGGAGGGGAGTAATGGGAGGAGAGTGATGGGAGGGAAGTGATGGGAGGTGAGTAAAAAGAGGGGAGTGATGGGAGGGGAGTGATGGGAGGGGAGTAAAGGGAGTGGAGTGATAGGAGGAGAATGATGGGAGGAGAGTGATTGGAGGGGAATGATGGGAGGGGATTGATGGGAAGGGAGTGAAGGGAGGGGAGTGATGGGAGGGGATTGATGGGAGGAGAGTGATTGCAGGGGAATGATGGGAGGAAGGTAATGGGAGGGAAGTTTTGGGAGAGAAGTGATGGGAGGGGAGTGATGAGAGAGGAGTGTTGGGAAAGGAGTGATGAGAGTGGATTGATTGGAGGGGAGAGATGGGAGGGGAGTGATGGGAGGGGAGTAATGGGAATGGAGTGATGGAGGGGGAGTGATGGAGGGGGAGTGATGGGAGGGGAGTGATGGTAGGGGAGTGATAAAAGGGGAATGATGGGAGGGGAGTGATGGGGAGGAAGTGATGGGAGGGGAGTGATGGGAGGGGAGTAATGGGAGGGGAGTAATGGGAGGGGAGTGATAGGAAGGGAGTGATAGGAAGGGAGTGATGGGAGGGAGTGATGGGAGGAGAGTGATGGGAGGGAAGTGATGGGAGGGGAGTAATGGGAGGGGAGTGATGGGAGGGGAGTGATGAGAGGGGAATGAAGAGAGTGGAGTGATGTGAGAAGAGTGATGGAAGGAGAGTGATGGGAAGAGAGTGATTGGAAGGGAATGATGGGAGGGGAGTGATGGGAGGGGAGTGATGGAAGGAGAGTGATGGGAAGAGAGTGATTGGAAGGGAATGATGGGAGGGGAGTGATGGGAAGGGAGTGAAGGGAGGGGAGTGATGGGAGGGGAGTGATGGGAGGAGAGTGAGTGGAGGGGAATGATGGGAGGGGAGTAATGGGAAAGAAGTTTTGGGAGAGGAGAGATGGGAGGGGAGTGATGAGAGGGGAGTGTTGAGAAGGGAGTGATGAGAGTGGATTGATTGGAGGGGAGTGATGGGAGGGGAGTGATGGGAGAGGAGTAATGGGAATGGAGTGATAGAGGAGGAGTGATGGGAGGGGAGTGATTGATGGGGAGTGATGGGAGGGGAGTAATGGGAGGGGAGTGATGGGAAGGGAGTGATGGGAGTGGAGTGATGAGAGGGGATTCATAGGGAAGGGAGTGATTGGTGGAAAGTGATGATAGGAGATTGATGGGAGAGGAGTGATGGGAAGGGAGTGATGGGAGGGGAGTAATGGGAGGAGAGTGATGGGAGGGAAGTGATGGGAGGTGAGTAAAAAGAGGGGAGTGATGGGAGGGGAGTGATGGGAGGGGAGTAAAGGGAGTGGAGTGATAGGAGGAGAATGATGGGAGGAGAGTGATTGGAGGGGAATGATGGGAGGGGATTGATGGGAAGGGAGTGAAGGGAGGGGAGTGATGGGAGGGG
The DNA here is from genome assembly GCA_947562095.1 of Branchellion lobata. Taxonomy (NCBI): domain Eukaryota; kingdom Metazoa; phylum Annelida; class Clitellata; order Hirudinida; family Piscicolidae; genus Branchellion; species Branchellion lobata. The sequence goes on from OX387259.1 coordinate 5,781,059, forward strand.
ATTGATGGGAGGAGACTGATTGCAGGGGAATGATGGGAGGAAGGTAATGGGAGGGAAGTTTTGGGAGAGAAGTGATGGGAGGGGAGTGATGAGAGAGGAGTGTTGGGAAAGGAGTGATGAGAGTGGATTGATTGGAGGGGAGAGATGGGAGGGGAGTGATGGGAGGGGAGTAATGGGAATGGAGTGATGGAGGGGGAGTGATGGAGGGGGAGTGATGGGAGGGGAGTGATGGTAGGGGAGTGATAAAAGGGGAATGATGGGAGGGGAGTGATGGGGAGGAAGTGATGGGAGGGGAGTGATGGGAGGGGAGTAATGGGAGGGGAGTAATGGGAGGGGAGTGATAGGAAGGGAGTGATAGGAAGGGAGTGATGGGAGGGAGTGATGGGAGGGGAGTGATGGGAAGGGAGTGATGGGAATGGAGTGAAGGGAGGGGAGTGATGGGTGGGAATTGATGGGAGGGAAGTGATAGAGGGGAATGATGGGAGGGGAGTGATGGGAGGGAGGTGATTGGAGGGGAGTGATGGGAGAGGAGTGATGGGAGGGAAGTGATGAGAGGGGAGTGTTGGGAAGGGAGTGATGAGAGTGGATTGATGGGAGGGCAGTGATGGGAGGGGAGTGATGAGAGGGGAGTGTTGGGAAGGGAGTGATAGAGTGGATTGATGGGAGGGGAGTGATGGGAGGGGAGTGATGGGAGGGGAGTAATGGGAATGGAGTGATGGAGGGGGAGTGATGGGAGGGGAGTGATGGGAGGGGAGTGATAGTAGGGGAGTGATAATAGGGGAGTGCTGGGAGGGGAGTGATGGGAAGGGAGTGATGGGAGGGGTGTGCTGTGAGAGGAGTAATGGGAGGGGAGTAACGGGAGGAGAGTGATAGGAAGGGAGTGATAGGAAGGGAGTGATGGGAGGGGAGTGATGGGAGGGGAGTGATGGGAGGGGAGTGATGGGAGAAGAGTGATGGGAGAAGAGTGATGGTGGGGGAGTGATAATAGGGGAGTGATGGGAAGGGAGTGATGGGAAGGGAGTGATGGGAGGGGAGTGATGGAAGGGGAGTATTGGGAGGGGAGTAATGGGAGGGGAGTGATGTGAGAGGAGTGATGGGAGGGGAGTGATGGGAAGAGAGTGATAGGAGTGGAGTGATGAGAGGGGATTCATAGGGAAGGGAGTGATTGGAGGGACGTGATGGGAGGGGAGTGATGGTAGGGGAGTGATGGTAGGGGAGTCATAATAGGGGAGTGCTGGGAGGGGAGTGATGGGAAGGGAGTGATGGGAGGGGTGTGCTGTGAGGGGAGTAATGGGAGGGGAGTAATGGGAAGAGAGTGATAGGAAGGGAGTGATAGGAAGGGAGTGATGGGAGGGGTGTGATGGGAGGGGAGTGATGGGAGGGAAGTGATGAGAGGGGAGTGTTGGGAAGGGAGTGATGAGAGTGGATTGATGGGAGGGCAGTGATGGGAGGGGAGTGATGAGAGGGGAGTGTTGGGAAGGGAGTGATAGAGTGGATTGATGGGAGGGGAGTGATGGGAGGGGAGTGATGGGAGGGGAGTAATGGGAATGGAGTGATGGAGGGGGAGTGATGGGAGGGGAGTGATGGGAGGGGAGTGATGGTAGGGGAGTGATAATAGGGGAGTGCTGGGAGGGGAGTGATGGGAAGGGAGTGATGGGAGGGGTGTGCTGTGAGGGGAGTAATGGGAGGGGAGTAATGGGAGGAGAGTGATAGGAAGGGAGTGATAGGAAGGGAGTGATGGGAGGGGAGTGATGGGAGGGGAGTGATGGGAGGGGAGTGATGGGAGAAGAGTGATGGGAGAAGAGTGATGGTGGGGGAGTGATAATAGGGGAGTGATGGGAAGGGAGTGATGGGAAGGGAGTGATGGGAGGGGAGTGATGGAAGGGGAGTAATGGGAGGGGAGTAATGGGAGGGGAGTGATGTGAGAGGAGTGATGGGAGGGGAGTGATGGGAAGAGAGTGATAGGAATGGAGTGATGAGAGGGGATTCATAGGGAAGGGAGTGATTGGAGGGACGTGATGGGAAGGGAGTGATGGTAGGGGAGTGATGGTAGGGGAGTCATAATAGGGGAGTGCTGGGAGGGGAGTGATGGGAAGGGAGTGATGGGAGGGGTGTGCTGTGAGGGGAGTAATGGGAGGGGAGTAATGGGAAGAGAGTGATAGGAAGGGAGTGATAGGAAGGGAGTGATGGGAGGGGTGTGATGGGAGGGGAGTGATGGGAGGGGAGTGATGGGAGAAGAGTGATGGGAGAAGAGTGATGGTAGTGGAGTGATAATAGGGGAGTGATGGGAAGGGAGTGATGGGAAGGGAGTGATGGGAGGGGAGTGATGGAAGGGGAGTAAAGGGAGGGGAGTAATGGGAGGGAAGTGATGTGAGAGGAGTGATGGGAGGGGAGTGATGGGAAGAGAGTGATAGGAGTGGAGTGATGAGAGGGGATTCATAGGGAAGGGAGTGATAGGAGGGACGTGATGGGAGGGGAGTGATGGGAGGGGAGTGATGGGAGAGGAATGATGGGAGGGGAGTGATGGGAGGGGAATAATGGGGGGAGAGTGATGGGAGGGAAGTGATAGGAGGGGAGTAATGGGAGGGGAGTGATTGGAGGGGAGTGATGGGAGGGGAGTAATGGGAATGGAGTGATGGAGGGGGAGTGATGGGAGGGGAGTGATGGGTGGAGAGTGATGGGAGGAGAGTGATTGGAGGGGAGTGATGGGAGGGGAGTGATGGGAGGAGAGTGATGGGTAGGAAGTGATGGGAGGAAAGTGATAGAGGGGATTCATGGGAGGGGAATCATGGGAGGGGAGTGATGGGAAGGGAGTGATTCGAGGGGAATGATGGGAGGAGAGTAAAAGGAGGGAAGTGATGGGAGAGGAGTGATGGGAGGAGAGTGATGAGAAGGGAGTGTTGGGAAGGGAGTGATGAGAGTGGATTGATGGGAGGAGAATGATGGGAGGGGAGTGATTGGAGGGGAGTGATGGGAGGGGAGTAATGATAGGGGAGTGATGAGAAGGGAGTGTTGAGAAGGGAGTGATGAGAGTGGAGTGATGGGAGGGGAGTGATAAGAAGGGAGTGATAGGAGTGGGGTGATCTGAAGGGATTGATAGAGAAGGGAGTGATTGGAGGGGAGTGATGGGAGGGGAGTGATGGGAGGGGAGTGATTGGAGGGGAATGATTGGAGGAGAGTGATGGGAGAGGAGTGATGGGAAGGGAGTGATGGAAGGGGAGTAATAGGAAGAGAGTAATGGGAAGGGAGTGATGGGAGAGGAGTGATGGGAGGGGAGTAATAGGAGGAGAGTGATGGGAGAGAAATGATGGGAGGAGAGTAATGGGAGGGGAGTGATGGGAGTGGAGTGATTAGAGAGGATTCATAGGGAAAGGAGTGATTGGTGGGGAGTGATGGGAAGGGATTGATGGGAGAGGAGTGATGGGAGGGGAGTGATGGGAGGGGAGTAATGGGAGGAGAGTGATGGGAGGGAAGTGATGGGAAGGGAGTAATGGGAGGGGAGTGATGGGAGGGGAGTGATGGGAGGGGAATAAAGGGAGTGGAATGATGGGAGGGGAGTGATGGAAGGAGAGTGATGGGAGGAGAGTGATTGGAGGGGAATGATGGGAGGGGAGTGATGGGAAGGGAGTGAAGGGAGGGGAGTGATGGGAGGGGAGTGATGGGAGGAGAGTGAGTGGAGGGGAATGATGGGAGGGGAGTAATGGGAGAGAAGTTTTGGGAGAGGAGTGATGGGAGGGGAGTGATGAGAGGGGAGTGTTGAGAAGGGAGTGATGAGAGTGGATTGATTGGAGGGGAGTGATGGGAGGGGATTGATGGGAGGGGAGTAATGGGAATGGAGTGATAGAGGAGGAGTGATGGGAGGGGAGTGATGGGAGGGGAGTGATGGTAGGGGAGTGATAAAAGGGGAGTGATGGTAGAGGAGTGATGGGAAGGGAGTGATGGGAGGGGAGTGATGGGAGGGGAGTGATAGGAAGGGAGTGATAGGAAGGTAGTGATGGGAGGGAGTGATGCGAGGGGAGTGATGGGAAGGGAGTGATGGGAAAGGAGTGATGGGAGGGGAATGATGGGAGGATAGTGATGGGAGGGAAGTGATGAGAGGGGAGTGTTGAGAAGGGAGTGATGAGAGTGGATTGATTGGAGGGGAGTGATGGGAGGGGAGTGATGGGAGGGGAGTAATGGGAATGGAGTGATAGAGGAGGAGTGATGGGAGGGGAGTGATGGGAGGGGAGTGATGGTAGGGGAGTGATAAAAGGGGAGTGATGGGAAGGGAGTGATGGGAGGGGAGTAATAGGAGGGGAGTGATAGGAAGGGAGTGATAGGAAGGGAGTGATGGGAGGGAGTGATGGGAGGGGAGTGATGGGAAGGGAGTGATGGGAAAGGAGTGATGGGAGGGGAGTGATGGGAGGATAGTGATGGGAGGGAAGTGATGGGATGGGATTGATGGGAGGGGAGTGATGGTAGGGGAGTGATAATAGGGGAGTGATGGGAGGGGAGTGATGGGAAAGGAGTGATGGGAGGGGAGTGATGGGAGGGGAGTAATGGGAGGTGAGTAATGGGAGGGGAGTGATAGAAGAGGAGTGATGGGGGGAGAGTGATAGGAGGGAAGTGATGGGAGGGGAGTAATGGGAGCGGAGTGATGGGAAGGGAGTGATGGGAGGGGAGTGATGAGAGGGGATTCATAGGGGAGGGAGTGATTGGAGGGGAGTGATGGGAGGGGAGTGATGGGAGAGGAGTGATGGGAGGGGAGTGAAGGGATGGGAGTAATGGGGGGAGAGTGATAGGAGGGAAGTGATGGGAGGGGAGTGATGGGAGGAGAGTGATGGGTAGGAAGTGATAGGAGGGAAGTGATAGAGGGGAATGATGGGAGGGGAGTGATGGGAAGGGAGTGATTGGAGGGGAATGATGGGAGGGGAGTAATGGGATGGAAGTGATGGGAGAGGAGTGATGGGAGGGGAGTGATGAGAAAGGAGTGTAGGGAAGGGAGTGATGAGAGTGGATTGATGGGAGGGGAGTGATGGGAGGGGAGTGATTGGAGGGGAGGGATGGGAGGGGTGTAATGGGAAGGGAGTGATGGGAGGGGAGTAATGGGAGTGGATTGATGGGAGAGGAGTGATAGGAGGGGAGTGATGAGAAGGGAGTGATAGGAGTGGAGTGATTAGAGGGGATTGATAGAGAAGGGAGTGACTGGAGGGGAGTGATGGGAGGGAAGTGATGGGAGGGGAGTGATGGGAGTGGAGTGATGGGAGGGGAGTGATTGTAGGATAGTGATGGGAGGGGATTGATGGGAAGGGAGTGATGGGAGGGGAGTGATGGGAGGGGTGTAATGGGAGAGGAGTAATGGGAGGGAAGTAATGGGAGGGGAGTGATGGGAGAGGAGTGATGGGAGGGGAGTGATGGGAAGGAAGTGATAGGAGTGGAGTGATTAGAGGGGATTGATAGAGAAGGGAGTGATTGGAGGGAAGTGATGGGAGAGGAGTGATGGGAGGGAAGTGATGAGAGGCGAGTGTCGGGAAGGGAGTGATGAGGGTGGATTGATGGGAGGGGAGTTATGGGAGGGGAGTGATGAGAGGGGAGTGTTGGGAAGGGAGTGATGAGAGTAGATTGATGGGAGGAGAGTGATGGGAGGGGAGTAATGGGAATGGAGTGATGGAGGGGGAGTGATAGGAGGGGAGTGATGGGAGGGGAGTGATGGTAGGGGAGTGATAATAGGGGAGTGATGTGAGGGGAGGGATGGGAAGGGAGTGATGGGAGGGGTGTGATGTGAGGGGAGTAATGGGAGGGGAGTAATGGGAGGGGAGTGATAGGAAGGGAGTGATGGGAGGAGAGTGATGGGAGGGAAGTGATGGGAGGGGAGTAATGGGAGGGGAGTGATGGGAGGGGAGTGATGGGAGGGGAGTAAAGGGAGTGGAGTGATGGGGGGGGAGTGATCGGTGGGGAGTGATGGGAGGGGAGTGATGGGAGGGGAGTAATGGGAGAAGAGTAATGGGAGGGAAGTAATGGGAGGGGAGTGATGGGAGAGGAGTGATGGGAGGGGAGTGATGGGAAGGAAGTGATAGGAGTGGAGTGATTAGAAAGGATTGATAGAGAAGGGAGTGATTGGAGGGGAGTGATGGAGGGGAGTGATGGGAGGGGAGTGATGGGAGGGGAGTGATTGGAGGGGAGTGATGGGAGGGGAGTGATGGGAGAGGAGTGATGGGAGGGGAGTGATGGGAGGAGAGTAATGGGAGGAGAGAGATGGGAGAGAAGTGATGGGAGGGGAGTAATGGGAGGGGAGTAATGGGAGGGGAGTGATAGGAAGGGAGTGATAGGAAGGGAGTGATGGGAGGGGAGTGATGGGAGGGGAGTGATGGGAGGGGAGTGATGGGCGAAGAGTGATGGGAGGGGAGTGATGGTAGAGGAGTGATAATAGGGGAGTGATGGGAAGGGAGTGATGGGAAGGGAGTGATGGGAGGGGAGTGATGGAAGGGGAGTAATGGGAGGGAAGTAATGGGAGGGGAGTGATGTGAGAGGAGTGATGGGAGGGGAGTGATGGGAAGAGAGTGATAGGAGTGGAGTGATGAGAGGGGATTCATAGAGAAGGGAGTGATTGGAGTGACGTGATGGGAGGGGAGTGATGGGAGAGTAGTGATGGGAGGGGAGTGATGGGAGGAGAGTAATGGGGGGAGAGTGATGGGAGGGAAGTGATGGAAGGGGAGTAATGGGAGGGGAGTGATGGGAGGGGAGTGATGGGAGGGGAGTAATGGGAATGGAGTGATGGAGGGGGAGTGATGGGAGGGGCGTGATGGGTGGAGAGTGATGGGAGGAGAGTGATTGGAGGGGAGTGATGGGAGGGGAGTGATGGGAGGAGAGTGATGGGTAGGAAGTGATGGGAGGAAAGTGATAGAGGGGAATCATGGGAAGGGAATCATGGGAGGGGAGTGATGGGAAGGGAGTGATTGAGGGGAATGATGGGAGGGGACTAAAAGGAGGGAAGTGATGGGAGAGGAGTGATGGGAGGGGAGTGATGAGAAGGGAGTGTTGGGAAGGGAGTGATCAGAGTGGATTGATGGGAGGAGAGTGATGGGAGGGGAGTGATTGGAAGGGAGTGATGGGAGGGGAGTAATGGGAGGGGAGTGATGGGAGGGGAGTAATGGGAGGGGAGTGATGGGAGAGGAGTGATGGGAGGGGAGTGATAAGAAGGGAGTGATAGGAGTGGAATGATCTGAAAGGATTGATAGAGAAGGGAGTGATTGGAGGGGAGTGATGGGAGGGGAGTGATGGGAGGGGAGTGATGGGAGGGGAGTGATTGGAGGGGAGTGATGGGAGAGGAGTGATGGGAAGGGAGTGATGGGAGGGGAGTAATAGGAGGAGAGTAAAGGGAGTGGAGTGATGGGAGAGGAGTGATGGGAGGGGAGTGATGGGAGGGGAGTGATGGGAGGATAGTGATGGGAGGGGAATGATGGGAGGGGAGTGATGGGAGGAGAGTGATGGTAGGGGAGTGATAATTGGGGAGTGATGGGAGGGGAGTGCTGGGAAGGGAGTGATGGGAGAGGAGTGATGGGAGGGGAGTGATGGGAGGGGAGTGATTGGAGGGGAGTGATGGGAGAGGAGTGATGGGAGGGGAGTGATGGGAGGAGAGTAATGGGAGGAGAGAGATGGGAGAGAAGTGATGGGAGGGGAGTAATGGGAGGGGAGTAATGGGAGGGGAGTGATAGGAAGGGAGTGATAGGAAGGGAGTGATGGGAGGGGAGTGATGGGAGGGGAGTGATGGGAGGGGAGTGATGGGCGAAGAGTGATGGGAGGGGAGTGATGGTAGAGGAGTGATAATAGGGGAGTGATGGGAAGGGAGTGATGGGAAGGGAGTGATGGGAGGGGAGTGATGGAAGGGGAGTAATGGGAGGGAAGTAATGGGAGGGGAAGGATGTGAGAGGAGTGATGGGAGGGGAGTGATGGGAAGAGAGTGATAGGAGTGGAGTGATGAGAGGGGATTCATAGAGAAGGGAGTGATTGGAGTGACGTGATGGGAGGGGAGTGATGGGAGAGTAGTGATGGGAGGGGAGTGATGGGAGGAGAGTAATGGGGGGAGAGTGATGGGAGGGAAGTGATGGAAGGGGAGTAATGGGAGGGGAGTGATGGGAGGGGAGTGATGGGAGGGGAGTAATGGGAATGGAGTGATGGAGGGGGAGTGATGGGAGGGGCGTGATGGGTGGAGAGTGATGGGAGGAGAGTGATTGGAGGGGAGTGATGGGAGGGGAGTGATGGGAGGAGAGTGATGGGTAGGAAGTGATGGGAGGAAAGTGATAGAGGGGAATCATGGGAAGGGAATCATGGGAGGGGAGTGATGGGAAGGGAGTGATTGAGGGGAATGATGGGAGGGGACTAAAAGGAGGGAAGTGATGGGAGAGGAGTGATGGGAGGGGAGTGATGAGAAGGGAGTGTTGGGAAGGGAGTGATCAGAGTGGATTGATGGGAGGAGAGTGATGGGAGGGGAGTGATTGGAGGGGAGTGATGGGAGGGGAGTAATGGGAGGGGAGTGATGGGAGGGGAGTAATGGGAGGGGAGTGATGGGAGAGGAGTGATGGGAGGGGAGTGATAAGAAGGGAGTGATAGGAGTGGAATGATCTGAAAGGATTGATAGAGAAGGGAGTGATTGGAGGGGAGTGATGGGAGGGGAGTGATGGGAGGGGAGTGATGGGAGGGGAGTGATTGGAGGGGAGTGAAGGGAGAGGAGTGATGGGAAGGGAGTGATGGGAGGGGAGTAATAGGAGGAGAGTAAAGGGAGTGGAGTGATGGGAGAGGAGTGATGGGAGGGGAGTGATGGGAGGGGAGTGATGGGAGGATAGTGATGGGAGGGGAATGATGGGAGGGGAGTGATGGGAGGAGAGTGATGGTAGGGGAGTGATAATTGGGGAGTGATGGGAGGGGAGTGCTGGGAAGGGAGTGATGGGAGAGGAGTGATGGGAGGGGAGTGATGGGAGGGGAGTGATTGGAGGGGAGTGATGGGAGAGGAGTGATGGGAAGGGAGTGATGGGAGGGGAGTAATAGGAGGAGAGTAATGGGAGGGGAGTGATGGGAGGGAGTGATGGGAGGGGAGTAATGGGAAGGGAGTGATGGGAAGGGAGTGATGGGAGGGGAGTGATGGGAGGATAGTGATGGGAGGGGAGTGATGGGAGGGGAGTGATGGGATGGGATTGATGGGAGGGGAGTGATGGTAGGGGAGTGATAATAGGGGAGTGATGGGAGGGGAGTGATGGGAAGGGAGTGATGGGAGGGGAGTGATGGGAGGTGAGTGATGGGAAGGGAGTGATGGGAGGGGAGTGAAGGGAGGGGAGTAATGGGAGGTGAGTAATGGGAGGGGAGTGATGGGAGAGGAGTGATAGGAGGGGAGTGATGGGAAGGGAGTGATGGTAGTGGAGTGATGAGAAGGGATTCATAGGGGAGGGAGTGATTGGAGGAGAGTGATGGGAGGGGAGTGATGGGAGGGGAGTGATGGGAGGGGAGTGATGGGAGGGGAGTGATGGGAGGGGAGTGAAGGGATGGGAGTAATGGGGGGAGAGTGATGGGAGGGGAGTAATAGGAGGAGAGTGATGGGAGAGAAATGATGGGAGGGGAGTAATGGGAGGGGAGTGATGGGAGTGGAGTGATGAGAGGGGATTCATAGGGAAGGGAGTGATTGGTGGGGAGTGATGGGAGGGGATTGATGGGAGAGGAGTGATGGGAGGGGAGTGATGTGAGGGGGGTAATAGGAGGAGAGTGATGGAAGGGAAGTGATGGGAGGGGAGTAATGGGAGGGGAGCGATGGGAGGGGAGTGATGGGAGGGGAATAAAGGGAGTGGAGTAATGGGGGAGGAGTGATGGGAGGGGAGTGATGGAAGGAGAGTGATGGGAGGAGAGTGATTGGAGGGGAATGATGGGAGGGGAGTGACGGGAAGGGAGTGAAGGGAAGGGAGTGATGGGAGGGGAGTGATGGGAGGGAAGTAATGGGAGGGGAGTGATAGGAAGGGAGTGATAGGAAGGGAGTGATGGGAGGGAGTGATGGGAGGGGAGTGATGGGAAGGAAGTGATGGGAAGGGAGTGATGGGAGGGGATTGATGGGAGGATAGTGATGGGAGGGGAGTGATGGGAGGGGAGTGATGGGATGGGATTGATGGGAGGGGAGTGATGGTAGGGGAGTGATAATAGGATAATGATGGGAGGGGAATGATGGGAAGGGAGTGATGGGAAGGGAGTAATGGGAGGGGAGTAATGGGAGGTGAGTAATGGGAGGGGAGTGATGGGAGAGGAGTGATGGGAGGGGAGTGATGGGAAGGGAGTGATGGTAGTGGAGTGATGAGAGGGGATTCATAGGGGAGGGAGTGATTGGAGGGGAGTGATGGGAGGGGAGTGATGGGAGAGGAATGATGGGAGGGGAGTGAAGGGATGGGAGTAATGGGGGGAGAGTGATGGGAGGGAAGTGATGGGAGGGGAGTAATGGGAAGGGAGGGATAGGAGGGGAGTGATGGGAGGGGAGTAATGGGAATGGAGTGATGCAGGGTGAGTGATGGGAGGGGAGTGATGGGTGGAGAGTGATGGGAAGAAAGTAATTGGAGGGGAGTGATGGGAGGGGAGTGATGGGAAGGGAGTGAAGGGAGGGGAGTGATGGGAGGGGAGTGATGGGAGGAGAGTGATGGGTAGGAAGTGATAGGAGGGAAGTGATAGAGGGGAATGATGGGAGGGGATTGATGGGAAGGGAGTGATTGGAGGGGAATGATGGGAGGGGAGTAATGAGAGGGAAGTGATGGGAGGGGAGTGATGAGAAGGGAGTGTTGGGAAGGGAGTGATGAGAGTGGATTGATGGGAGGGGAGTGATGGGAGGGGAGTGATTGGAGGGGAGGGATGGGATGGGAGTAAAGGGAAGGGAGTGATGGGAGGGGAGTAATGGGAGTGGAGTGAAGGGAGAGGAGTGATAGGAGGGGAGTGATGAGAAGGGAGTGATAGGAGTTGAGTGATTAGAAGGGATTGATAGAGAAGGGAGTGACTGGAGGGGAGTGATGGGAGGGGAGTGATGGGAGGGGAGTGATGGGAGGGGAGTGATTGGAGGATAGTGATGGGAGGGGATTGATGGGAGAGGAATGATGGGAGGGGAGTGATGGGAGCGGAGTAATGGGAGGAAAAAGATGGGAGAGAAGTGATTGGAGGGGGGTAATGGGAGGAGAGTAATAGGAGAGGAGTGATGGGAGAGGAGTGATGGGAGGGGAGTGATGGTAGAGGAGTGATAATAGGGGAGTGAGGGGAGGGGAGTGATGGGAAGGGAGTGATAGAAGGGGAGTGATGGGAGGGGAGTAATGGGAGAGGAGTAATGGGAGGGGAGTGATGGGAGAGGAGTGATGGGAGTGGAGTGATGGGAAGGGAGTGATGTGAGTGGAGTGATGAGAGGGGATTCATAGGGAAGGGAGTGATTGGAGGGGAGTGATGGGAGGGGAGTGATAGAGAGGAGTGATGGGAGGGGAGTGATGGGAGGGGAGTAATGGGGGGAGAGTGATGGGAGGGAAGTGATGGGAGGGTAGTAATAGGAGGGGAGTGATGGGAAGGGAGTAAATGGAATGGAGTGATGGAAAGGGAGTGTTGGGAGAGGAGTGATGGGAGGGGAGTGATGGGAAGGGAGTGATTGGAGGTGAATGATGGGAGGGGAGTAATGGGAAGGAAGTGATGGGAAAGGAGTGATGGGAGGGGAGTGATGAGAAGGGAGTGATGAGAGTGGATTGATGGGAGGGGAGTGATGGGAGGGGAGTGATTGGAGGGGAGTGATGGGAGGGGAGTAATGGGAGGGGAGTGATGGGAGGGGAGTAATGGGAGGGAAGTGATGAGAGAGGAGTGATGGGAGGGGAGTGATGAGAAGGGAGTGATAGGAGTGGAGTGATTAGAAGAGATTGATAGAGAAGGGAGTGATTCGAGGGGAGTGATGGGAGGGGAGTGATGGGAGGGGAGTGATGGGAGGGGAGTGATGGGAGGGGAGTGATTGGAGGGGAGTGATGGGAGGGGAGTGATGGGAGAAGAGTGATGGGAGGGGAGTGATGGGAGGAGAGTAATGGGAGGAGAGAGATGGGAGAGAAGTGATGGGAGGGGAGTAATGGGAGGGGAGTAATGGGAGGGGAGTGATGGGAGAGGACTGATGGGAGGGGAGTGATGGGAAGGAAGTGATGGGAGTGGAGTGAAAGAGAGGGGATTCATAGGGAAAGATGTGATTGGAGAGGAGTGATGGGAGGGGAGTGATGGGAGAAGAGTGATGGGAGGGGTGTGATGGGAAGGGAGTGAAGGGAGGGGAGTGATGGGAGGGGAGTGAGGTGAGGAGATTGATGGGTGGGAAGTGATAGGAGGGAAGTGATAGAGGGGAATGATGGGAAGGGAGTGATGGGAAAAGAGTGATTGGAAGGGAAGGATGGAAGGGGAGTAATGGGAGGGAAGTGATGGGAGAGGAGTGATGGGAGGGGAGTGATGAGAGGGGAGTGTTGGAAAAGGAGTGATGAGAGTGGATTGATGGGAGGGGAGTGATGGGAGGGGAAGGATGGGAGGGGAGTGATGGGAGGGGAGTACTGGGAGGGGAGCAATGGGAGGGAAGTAATGGGAGGGGAGTGATGGAAGAGGAGTGATGGGAGGGGAGTGATGGGATGGGAGTGATAGTTGTGGAGTGATTAGAGGGGATTGATAGAGAAGGGAGTGATTAAAGGGGAGTGATGGAGGGGAGTGATGGGAGGAGAGTGATGGGAGAGGAGTGATGGTAGGGGAGTGATGGGAGGGGAGTGATGGGAAGGGAGTAATGGGAGGGGAGTAAGAGGAGGGGAGTGAAGGGAGAGGAGTGATGGGAGGGGAGTTATGGGAAGGGAGTGATGGGAGTGGAGTGATGAGAGGGGATTCATAGGGAAGGGAGTGATTGGAGGGGAGTGACGGGAGGGGAGTGATGGGAGAAGAGTGTTGGGAGGGGAGAGATGGGAGGGGAGTAATGGGAGGAGAGTGATGGGAGGGAAGTGACGGGAGGAGAGTAATGGGAGGGGAGTGATGGGAGATGAGTGATGGGAGGAGAGTAATGGGAGTGGAGTGATGAGGGGGGAGTGATGGGAGGGGAGTGATGGGAGGAGAGTGATGGGAGGAGAGTGACTGGAGGGGAGTGATGGGAGAGGAGTGATGGGAGGGGAGTGAAGGGATGGGAGTAATGGGGGGAGAGTGATGGGAGGGAAGTGATGGGAGGGGAGTAATGGGAGGGGAGTGATGCAGGGGGAGTGATGGGAGGGGAGTGATGGGTGGAGAGTGATGGGAGGAAAGTAATTGGAGGGGAGTGATGGGAGGGGAGTGATGGGAAGGGAGTGAAGGGAGGGGAGTGATATGAGAGGAGTGATGTGAGGAGAGTGATGGGTAGGAAGTGATAGGAGGGAAGTGATAGAGGGGAATGATGGGAGGGGAGTGATGGGAAGGGAGTGATTGGAGGGGAATGATGGGAGGGGAGTAATGGGAGGGAAGTGATGGGAGAGGAGTGATGGGAGGGGAGTGATGAGAAGGGAGTGTTGGTAAGGGAGTGATGAAAGTGGATTGATGGGAGGGGAGTGATGGGAGGGTAGTGATTGGAGGGGAGGGATTGGAGGGGAGTAATGGGGAGGGAGTGATGGGAGGGGAGTAATGGGAGTGGAGTGTGGGAGAGGAGTGATAGGAGGGGAGTGATGAGAAGGGAGTGATAGGAGTGGAGTGATTAGAGGGGATTGATAGAGAAGGGAGTGACTGGAGGGGAGTGATGGGAGGGGAGTGATGGGAGGGGAGTGATGGGAGGGGAGTGATTGGAGGATAGTGATGGGAGGGGATTGATGGGAGAGGAATGATGGGAAAGGAGTGATGGGAGGGGAGTAATGGGAGGAAAAAGATGGGAGAGAAGTGATGGGAGGGGGGTAATGGGAGGGGAGTAATGGGAGAAGAGTGATGGGAGAGGAGTGATGGGAGGGGAGTGATGGTAGGGGAATGATAATAGGGGAGTGAGGGGAGGGGAGTGATGGGAAAGGAGTGATGGGAGGGGAGTGATGGGAGGGGAGTAATGGGAGAGGAGTAATGGGAGGGGAGTGATGGGAGAGGAGTGATGGGAGTGGAGTGATGGGAAGGGAGTGATGGGAGTGGAGTGATGGGAGGGGAGTAATGGGGGGAGAGTGATGGGAGGGAATTGATGGGAGGGTAGTAATGGGAGGGGAGTGATGGGAGGGGAATGATGGGAAGGGAGTAAATGGAATGGAGTGATGGAAGGGGAGAGATGGGAGAGGAGTGATGGGAGGGGAGTGATGGGAGGGGAGTGATGGGAGGGGAGTGATGGGAGGGGAGTGATTGGAGGGGAGTGATGGGAGGGGAGTGATGGGAGAGGAGTGATGGGAGGGGAGTGATGGGAGGAGAGTAATGGGAGGAGAGAGATGGGAGAGAAGTGATGGGAGGGGAGTAATGGGAGGGGAGTAATGGGAGGGGAGTGATGGGAGAGGACTGATGGGAGGGGAGTGATGGGAAGGAAGTGATGGGAGTGGAGTGAAAGAGAGGGGATTCATAGGGAAAGATGTGATTGGAGAGGAGTGATGGGAGGGGAGTGATGGGAGAAGAGTGATGGGAGGGGTGTGATGGGAAGGGAGTGAAGGGAGGGGAGTGATGGGAGGGGAGTGAGGTGAGGAGATTGATGGGTGGGAAGTGATAGGAGGGAAGTGATAGAGGGGAATGATGGGAAGGGAGTGATGGGAAAAGAGTGATTGGAAGGGAAGGATGGAAGGGGAGTAATGGGAGGGAAGTGATGGGAGAGGAGTGATGGGAGGGGAGTGATGAGAGGGGAGTGTTGGAAAAGGAGTGATGAGAGTGGATTGATGGGAGGGGAGTGATGGGAGGGGAAGGATGGGAGGGGAGTGATGGGAGGGGAGTACTGGGAGGGGAGCAATGGGAGGGAAGTAATGGGAGGGGAGTGATGGAAGAGGAGTGATGGGAGGGGAGTGATGGGAAGGGAGTGATAGTTGTGGAGTGATTAGAGGGGATTGATAGAGAAGGGAGTGATTAAAGGGGAGTGATGGAGGGGAGTGATGGGAGGAGAGTGATGGGAGAGGAGTGATGGTAGGGGAGTGATGGGAGGGGAGTGATGGGAAGGGAGTAATGGGAGGGGAGTAAGAGGAGGGGAGTGAAGGGAGAGGAGTGATGGGAGGGGAGTGATGGGAAGGGAGTGATGGGAGTGGAGTGATGAGAGGGGATTCATAGGGAAGGGAGTGATTGGAGGGGAGTGACGGGAGGGGAGTGATGGGAGAAGAGTGTTGGGAGGGGAGAGATGGGAGGGGAGTAATGGGAGGAGAGTGATGGGAGGGAAGTGACGGGAGGAGAGTAATGGGAGGGGAGTGATGGGAGATGAGTGATGGGAGGAGAGTAATGGGAGTGGAGTGATGAGGGGGGAGTGATGGGAGGGGAGTGATGGGAGGAGAGTGATGGGAGGAGAGTGACTGGAGGGGAGTGATGGGAGAGGAGTGATGGGAGGGGAGTGAAGGGATGGGAGTAATGGGGGGAGAGTGATGGGAGGGAAGTGATGGGAGGGGAGTAATGGGAGGGGAGTGATGCAGGGGGAGTGATGGGAGGGGAGTGATGGGTGGAGAGTGATGGGAGGAAAGTAATTGGAGGGGAGTGATGGGAGGGGAGTGATGGGAAGGGAGTGAAGGGAGGGGAGTGATATGAGAGGAGTGATGTGAGGAGAGTGATGGGTAGGAAGTGATAGGAGGGAAGTGATAGAGGGGAATGATGGGAGGGGAGTGATGGGAAGGGAGTGATTGGAGGGGAATGATGGGAGGGGAGTAATGGGAGGGAAGTGATGGGAGAGGAGTGATGGGAGGGGAGTGATGAGAAGGGAGTGTTGGTAAGGGAGTGATGAAAGTGGATTGATGGGAGGGGAGTGATGGGAGGGTAGTGATTGGAGGGGAGGGATTGGAGGGGAGTAATGGGGAGGGAGTGATGGGAGGGGAGTAATGGGAGTGGAGTGTGGGAGAGGAGTGATAGGAGGGGAGTGATGAGAAGGGAGTGATAGGAGTGGAGTGATTAGAGGGGATTGATAGAGAAGGGAGTGACTGGAGGGGAGTGATGGGAGGGGAGTGATGGGAGGGGAGTGATGGGAGGGGAGTGATTGGAGGATAGTGATGGGAGGGGATTGATGGGAGAGGAATGATGGGAAAGGAGTGATGGGAGGGGAGTAATGGGAGGAAAAAGATGGGAGAGAAGTGATGGGAGGGGGGTAATGGGAGGGGAGTAATGGGAGAAGAGTGATGGGAGAGGAGTGATGGGAGGGGAGTGATGGTAGGGGAATGATAATAGGGGAGTGAGGGGAGGGGAGTGATGGGAAAGGAGTGATGGGAGGGGAGTGATGGGAGGGGAGTAATGGGAGAGGAGTAATGGGAGGGGAGTGATGGGAGAGGAGTGATGGGAGTGGAGTGATGGGAAGGGAGTGATGGGAGTGGAGTGATGGGAGGGGAGTAATGGGGGGAGAGTGATGGGAGGGAATTGATGGGAGGGTAGTAATGGGAGGGGAGTGATGGGAGGGGAATGATGGGAGGGAGTAAATGGAATGGAGTGATGGAAGGGGAGAGATGGGAGAGGAGTGATTGGAGGGGAGTGATGGGAAGGGAGTGATTGGAGGGGAATGATGGGAGGGGAGTAATGGGAGGGAAGTGATGGGAGAGGAGTGATGGGAGGGGAGTGATGAGAAGGGAGTGATGAGAGTGGATTGATGGGAGGGGAGTGATGGGAGGGGAGTGATTGGAGGGGAGTGATGGGAGGGGAGTAATGGGAGGGAAGTGATGGGAGGGGAGTAATGGGAGGGAAGTGATGAGAGAGGAGTGATGGGAGGGGAGTGATGAGAAGGGAGTGATAGGAGTGGAGTGATTAGAGGGGATTGATAGAGAAGGGAGTGATTCGAAGGGAGTGATGGGAGGGGAGTGATGGGAGGGGAGTGATGGGAGGGGAGTGATGGGAGGGAAGTGATAGAGGGGAATGATGGGAAGGGAGTTATGGGAAATGAGTGATTGGAAGGGAAGGATGGAAAGGGAGTAATGGGAGGGAAGTGATGGGAGAGGAGTGATGGGAGGGGAGTGATGAGAGGGGAGTGTTGAAAAAGGAGTGATGAGAGTGGATTGATGGGAGGGGAGTGATGGGAGGGGAAGGATGGGAGGGGAGTGATGGGAGGGGAGTGATGGGAAGGAAGTGATAGGAGTGGAGTGATTAGAGGGGATTGATAGAGAAGGGAGTAATTGGAAGGGAGTGATGGAGGGGAGTGATGGGAGGAGAGTGATGGGAGAGGAGTGATGGTAGGGAAGTGATGGGAGAGGAGTGATGGGAGGGGAGTGATGAGAAGGGAGTGTTGGGAAGGGAGTGATGAAAGTGGATTGATGGGAGGGGAGTGATGGGAGGGGAGTGATTGGAGGGGAGTGATGGGAGGGGAGTAATGGGAAGGGAGTGATGGGAGGGGAGTAATGGGAGTGGAGTGATGGGAGAGGAGTGATAGGAGGGGAGTGATGAGAAGGGAGTGATAGGAGTGGAGTGATTAGAGGGGATTGATAGAGAAGGGAGTGACTGGAGGGGATTGATGGGAGGGGAGTGATTGGAGGGGAGTGATGGGAGGGGAGTGATTGGAGGATAGTGATGGGAGGGGATTGATGGGAGAGGAATGATGGGAAAGGAGTGATGGGAGGGGAGTAATGGGAGGAAAAAGATGGGAGAGAAGTGATGGGAGGGGGGTAATGGGAGGGGAGTAATGGGAGAGGAGTGATGGGAGAGGAGTGATGGGAGGGGAGTGATGGTAGGGGAATGATAATAGGGGAGTGAGGGGAGGAGAAGTGATGGGAAGGGAGTGATGGGAGGGGAGTGATGGGAGGGGAGTAATGGGAGAGGAGTAATGGGAGGGGAGTGATGGGAGAGGAGTGATGGGAGTGGAGTGATGGGAAGGGAGTGATGGGAGTGGAGTGATGGGAGGGGAGTAATGGGGGGAGAGTGATGGGAGGGAATTGATGGGAGGGTAGTAATGGGAGGGGAGTGATGGGAGGGGAGTGATGGGAGGGGAGTGATGGGAAGGGAGTAAATGGAATGGAGTGTTGGAAGGGGAGTGATGAGAAGGGAGTGATGAGAGTGGATTGATGGGAGGGGAGTGATGAGAGGGGAGTGATTGGAGGGGAGTGATGGGAGGGGAGTAATGGGAGGGGAGTGATGGGAGATGAGTAATGGGAGGGAAGTGATGAGAGAGGAGTGATGGGAGGGGAGTGATGAGAAGGGAGTGATAGGAGTGTAGTGATTAGAGGGGATTGATAGAGAAGGGAGTGATTGGAGGGGAGTGATGGAGGGGAGTGATGGGAGGAGAGTGATGGGAGAGGAGTGATGGTAGGGAAGTGATGGGAGAGGAGTGATGGGAGGGGAGTGATGAGAAGGGAGTGTTGGGAAGGGAGTGATGAAAGTGGATTGATGGGAGGGGAGTGATGGGAGGGGAGTGATTGGAGGGGAGGGATGGGAGGGGAGTAATGGGGAGGGAGTAATGGGAGGGGAGTAATGGGAGTGGAGTGATGGGAGAGGAGTGATAGGAGGGGAGTGATGAGAAGGGAGTTATAGGAGTGGAGTGATTAGAGGGGATTGATAGAGAAGGGAGTGACTGGAGGGGAGTGATGGGAGGGGAGTGATGGGAGGGGAGTGATGGGAGGGGAGTGATGGGAGGGGAGTGATTGGAGGATAGTTATGGGAGGGGATTGATGGGAGAGGAATGATGGGAAAGGAGTGATGGGAGGGGAGTAATGGGAGGGAAGAGTTGGGAGAGAAGTGATGGGAGGGGGGTAATGGGAGGGGAGTAATGGGAGAGGAGTGATGGGAGAGGAGTGATGGGAGGGGAGTGATGGTAGGGGAATGATAATAGGGGAGTGAGGGGAGGGGAGTGATGGGAAGGGAGTGATGGGAGGGGAGTGATGGGAGGGGAGTAATGGGAGAGGAGTAATGGGAGGGGAGTGATGGGAGAGGAGTGATGGGAGTGGAGTGATGGGAAGGGAGTGATGGGAGTGGAGTGATGGGAGGGGAGTAATGGGGGGAGAGTGATGGGAGGGAATTGATGGGAGGGTAGTAATGGGAGGGGAGTGATAGGAGGGGAGTGATGGGAAGGGAGTAATTGGAATGGAGTGATGGAAGGGGAGAGATGGGAGAGGAGTGATGGGAGGGGAGTGATGGGAAGGGAGTGATTGGAGGGGAATGATGGGAGGGGAGTAATTGGAGGGAAGTGATGGGAGAGGAGTGATGGGAGGGGAGTGATGAGAAGGGAGTGATGAGAGTGGATTGATGGGAGGGGAGTGATGGGAGGGGAGTGATTGGAGGGGAGTGATGGGAGGGGAGTGATGGGAGGGGAGTAATGGGAGGGAAGTGATGAGAGAGGATTGATGGGAGGGGAGTGATGAGAAGGGAGTGATAGGAGTGGAGTGATTAGAGGGGATTGATAGAGAAGGGAGTGATTCGAGGGGAGTGATGGCAGGGGAGTGATGGGAGGGGAGTGATGGGAGGGGGGGATGGGAGGGAAGTGATTGGAGGGGAGTGATGGGAGGGGAGTGATGGGAGAGGAGGGATGGGAGGGGAGTGATGGGAGGAGAGTAATGGGAGGAGAGTGATAGGAGAGAAGTGATGGGAGGGGAGTAATGGGAGAGAAGTAATGGGAGGGGAGTGATGGGAGAGGACTGATGCTAGGGGAGTGATGGGAAGGGAGTGATGGGAGTGGAGTGAAAGAGAGGGGATTCATAGGGAAAGATGTGATTGGTGAGGAGTGATGGGAGGGGAGTGATGGGAGAAGAGTGATGGGAGGGGAGTGATGGGAGTGGAGTAATGGGAGGAGAGTGATGGGAGGGAAGTGATGGGAGGGGAGTAATGAGAGGGGAGTGATGGGAGGGGAGTGATGGGAGGGGAGTAAAGGGAGTGGAGTGATGGGGGGGGAGTGATGGGAGGGGAGTGATGGGAGGAGAGTGATGGAAGAAGAGTGATTGGAGGGGAGTAATGGGAGGGGAGTGATGGGAAGGGAGTGAAGGGAGGGGAGTGATGGGAGGGGAGTGAGGTGAGGAGAGTGATGGGTGGGAAGTGATGGGAGGGAAGTGATAGAGGGGAATGATGGGAAGGGAGTGATGGGAAAAGAGTGATTGGAAGGGAAGGATGGAAGGGGAGTAATGGGAGGGAAGTGATGGGAGAGGAGTGATGGGAGGGGAGTGATGAGAGAGGAGTGTTGGAAAAAGATTGATGAGAGTGGATTGATGGGAGGGGAGTGATGGGAGGGGAAGGATGGGAGGGGAGTGATGGGAGGGGAGTACTGGGAAGGGAGTAATGGGAGGGAAGTAATGGGAGGGGAATGATGGGAGAGGAGTAATGGGAGGGGAGTGATGGGAAGGAAGTGATAGGAGTGGAGTGATTAGAGGGGATTGATAGAGAAGGGAGTGATTGGAGGGGAGTGATGGAGGGGAGTGATGGGAGGAGAGTGATTGGAGAGGAGTGATGGTAGGGGAGTGATGGGAGGGGAGTGATGGGAGGGGAGTAATGGGAGGGGAGTAAGAGGAGGGGAGTGAACGGAGGGGAGTGATTGGAGGGGAATGATGGGAGGGGAGTAATGGGAGGGAAGTGTTGGGAGAGGAGTGATGGGAGGGGAGTGATGAGAGGGGACTGTTGGGAAGGGAGTGATGAAAGTGGATTGATGGGAGGGGAGTGATGGGAGGGGGGTGATGGGAGGGGAGTGATGGGAGGGGAGTAATGGGAGAGGAGTAATGGGAGAGAAGTAATGGGAGGGGAGTGATGGGAGAGGAGTGATGGGAGGGGAGTGATGGGAAGGAAGTGATAGGAGTGGAGTGATTAGAAGGGATTGATAGAGAAGGGAGTGATTGGAGGGGAGTGATGGAAGGGAGTGATGGGAGGGGAGTGATGGGAGGGGAGTGATGGGAGGAGAGTGATGGGAGAGGAGTGATAGTAGAGGAGTGATATGAGGGGAGTAATGGGAGGGGAGTAATGGGAGGGGAGTAAGAGGAGGGGAGTGAAGCGAGAAGAGTGATGGGAGGGGAGTGATGGGGAGGGAGTGATGGGAGTGGAGTGATGAGAGGGGATTCATAGGGAAGGGATTGATTGGAGGGGAGTGATGGGAGGGGAGTGATGGGAGAAGAGTGTTGGGAGGGGAGTGATGGGAGGGGAGGGATGGGAGGGAAGTGATTGGAGGGGAGTAATGGGAGGGAAGTGATGGGAGAGGAGTGATGGGAGGGGAGTGTTGAGAGAGGAGTGTTGGAAAAAAAGTGATGAGAGTGGATTGATGGGAGGGGAGTGATGGGAGGGGAGTACTGGGAAGGGAGTAATGGGAGGGAAGTAATGGGAGGGGAATGATGGGAGAGGAGTAATGGGAGGGGAGTGATGGGAAGGAAGTGATAGGAGTGGAGTGATTAGAGGGGATTGATAGAGAAGGGAGTGATTGGAGGGGAGTGATGGAAGGGATTGATGGGAGGGGAGTGATGGGAGGGGAGTGATGGGAGGAGAGTGATGGGAGAGGAGTGATGGTAGAGGAGTGATGGGAGGGGAGTGATGGGAGGGGAGTAATGGGAGGGGAGTAAGAGGAGGGGAGTGAAGCGAGAAGAGTGATGGGAGGGGAGTGATGGGAAGGGAGTGATGGGAGTGGAGTGATGAGAGGGGATTCATAGGGAAGGGATTGATTGGAGGGGAGTGATGGGAGGGGAGTGATGGGAGAAGAGTGTTGGGAGGGGAGAGATGGGAGGGGAGTAATGGGATGAGAGTAATGGGAGGGAAGTGATGGGAGGGGAGTAATGGGAGGGGAGTGATGGGAGATGAGTGATGGGAGAGGAGTAATGGGAGTGGAGTGATGAGGGGGGAGTGATGGGAGGGGAGTGATGGGAGGAGAATGATGGGAGGAGAGTGATTGGAGGGGAGTGATGGGAGGGGAGTGATGGGAAGGCAGTGAAGGGAGGGAAGTGATGGGAGGGGAGCGATGGGAGGAGAGTTATGGGTGGGAAGTGATGGGAGGGAAGTGATAGAGGGGAATGATGGGAGGGGAGTGATGGGAGGGGAGTGATTGGAGGGGAGTGATGGGAAGGGAGTGATGGGAGAGGAGTGATGGGAGGGGAGTGATGGGAGGAGAGTAATGGGAGGAGAGTGATGGGAGAGAAGTGATGGGAGGGGAGTAATGGGAGGGAAGTAATGGGAGGGGAGTGATGGGAGAGGACTGATGCGAGGGGAGTGATGGGAAGGGAGTGAAGGGAGGGGAGTGATGGAAGGAGAGTGATGGAAGGAGAGTGATTGGAGGGGAGTGATGGGAGGGGAGTGATGGGAAGGGAGTGAAGGGAGGGGAGTGATGGGAGGGGAGTGAGGTGAGGAGAGTGATGGGTGGGAAGTGATGGGAGGGAAGTGATAGAGGGGAATGATGGGAAGGGAGTGATGGGAAAAGAGTGATTGGAAGGGAAGGATGGAAAGGGAGTAATGGGAGGGAAGTGATGGGAGAGGAGTGATGGGAGGGGAGTGATGAGAGGGGAGTGTTGGAAAAGGAGTGATGAGAGTGGATTGATGGGAGGGGAGTGATGGGAGGGGAAGGATGGGAGGGGAGTGATGGGAGGGGATTGATGGAAAGGAAGTGATAAGAGTGGAGTGATAAGAAGGGATTGATAGAGAAGGGAGTGATTGGAGGGGAGTGATGGAGGGGAGTGATGGGAGGAGAGTGATGGGAGAGGAGTGATGGTAGGGGAGTGATGGGAGGGGAGTCATGGGAGGGTAGTATTGGGAGGGGAGTAAGAGGAGGGGAGTGAAGGGAGAGGAGTGATGGGAGGGGAGTGATGGGAAGGGAGTGATGGGAGTGGAGTGATGAGAGGGGATTCATAGGGAAGGGAGTGATTGGAGGGGAGTGATGGGAGGGGAGTGATGGGAGAAGAGTGTTGGGAGGGGAGAGATGGGAGGGGAGTAATGGGAGGAGAGTGATGGGAGGGAAGTGACGGGAGGGGAGTTATGGGAGTGGAGTGATGAGGGGGGAGTGATGGGAGGGGAGTGATGGGAGGAGAGTGATGGGAGGAGAGTGATTGGAGGGCAGTGATGGGAGGGGAGTGTTGGGAAGGGAGTAAAGGGAGGGAAGTTATTAGAGGGGAGCGATGGGAGGAGAGTGATGGGTGGGAAGTGATGGGAGAGGAGTGATGGGAGGGGAGTGATGAGAGGGGAGTGTTGGGAAGGGAGTGATGAGAGTGGATTGATGGGAGGGGAGTGATGGGAGGGGGGTGATGGGAGGGGAGTGATGGGAGGGGAGTAATGGGAGAGGAGTAATGGGAGAGGAGTGATGGGAGGGGAGTGATGAGAGGGGAGTGTTGGGAAGCGAGTGATGAGAGTGGATTGATGGGAGGGGAGTGATGGGAGGGGGGTGATGGGAGGGGAGTGATGGGAGGGGAGTAATGGGAGAGGAGTAATGGGAGGGAAGTAATGGGAGGGGAGTGATGGGAGAGGAGTGATAGGAGGGGAGTGATGGGAAGGAAGTGATAGGAGTGGAGTGATTAGAGGGGATTGATAGAGAAGGGAGTGATTGGAGGGAGTGATGGGAGGGGAGTGATGGGAGGGGAGTGATGGGAGGAGAGTGATGGGAGAGGAGTGATGGTAGGGGAGTGATGGGAGGGGAGTGATGGGAAGGGAGTGAACGGAGGGGAGTGATTGGAAGGGAATGATGGGAGGGGAGTGATGGGAGAAAAGTGTTGGGAGGGGAGAGATGGGAGGGGAGTAATGGGAGGAGAGTGATGGGAGGGAAGTGACGGGAGGGGAGTAATGGGAGGGGAGTGATGGGAGATGAGTGATGGGAGGGGAGTAATGGGAGTGGAGTGATGAGGGGGGAGTGATGGGAGGGGAGTGATGGGAGGAGAGTGATGGGAGGGGAGTGATGGGAGGGGAGTAATGGGAGGAGAGTGATGGGAGGGAAGTGACGGGAGGGGAGTAATGGGAGGGGAGTGATGGGAGGGGAGTGATGGGGGTGGAGTAAAAGGAGTGGAGTGATGGGGGGGGAGTGATGGGAGGGGTGTGATGGGAGGAGAGTAATAGATGGAGAGTGATTGGAGGGGAGTGATGGGAGGGGAGTGATGGGAAGGGAGTGAAGGGAGGGGAGTAATGGGAGGGGAGTGAGGTGAGGAGAGTGATGGGTGGGAAGTGATGGGAGGGAAGTGATAGAGGGGAATGATGGGAAGGGAGTTATGGGAAAAGAGTGATTGGAAGGGAAGGATGGAAGGGGAGTAATGGGAGGGAAGTGATGGGAGAGGAGTGATGGGAGGGGAGTGATGAGAGGGGAGTGTTGGAAAAGGAGTGATGAGAGTGGATTGATGGGAGGGGAGTGATGGGAGGGGAAGGATGGGAGGGGAGTGATGGGAGGAGAGTGATGGGAGAGGAGTGATGGTAGGGGAGTGATGGGAGGGGAGTTTTGGGAGGGGAGTAATGGGAGGGGAGTAAGAGGAGGGGAGTGAAGCGAGAGGAGTGATGGGAGGGGAGTGATGGGAAGGGAGTGATGGGAGTGGAGTGATGAGAGGGGATTCATAGGGAAGGGATTGATTGGAGGGGAGTGATGGGAGGGGAGTGATGGGAGAAGAGTGTTGGGAGGGGAGAGATGGGAGGGGAGTAATGGGATGAGAGTAATGGGAGGGAAGTGATTGGAGGGGAGTAATGGGAGGGGAGTGATGGGAGATGAGTGATGGGAGAGGAGTAATGGGAGTGGAGTGATGAGGGGGGAGTGATGGGAGGGGAGTGATGGGAGGAGAGTGATGGGAGGAGAGTGATTGGAGGGGAGTGATGGGAGGGGAGTGATGGGAAGGGAGTGAAGGGAGGGAAGTGATGGGAGGGGAGCGATGGGAGGAGAGTGATGGGTGGGAAGTGATGGGAGGGAAGTGATAGAGGGGAATGATGGGAGGGGAGTGATGGGAGGTGAGTGATTGGAGGGGAGTGATGGGAGGGGAGTGATGGGAGAGGAGTGATGGGAGGGGAGTGATGGGAGGAGAGTAATGGGAGGAGAGTGATGGGAGAGAAGTGATGGGAGGGGAGTAATGGGAGGGAAGTAATGGGAGGGGAGTGATGGGAGAGGACTGATGCGAAGGGAGTGTTGGAAAAGGAGTGATGAGAGTGGATTGATGGGAGGGGAGTGATGGGAGGGGAAGGTTGGGAGGGGAGTGATGGGAGGGGATTGATGGGAAGGAAGTGATAAGAGTGGAGTGATTAGAGGGGATTGATAGAGAAGGGACTGATTTGAGGGGAGTGATGGAGGGGAGTGATGGGAGGAGAGTGATGGGAGAGGAGTGATGGTAGGGGAGTGATGGGAGGGGAGTCATGGGAGGGTAGTATTGGGAGGGGAGTAAGAGGAGGGGAGTGAAGGGAGAGGAGTGATGGGAGGGGAGTGATGGGAAGGGAGTGATGGGAGTGGAGTGATGAGAGGGGATTCATAGGGAAGGGAGTTATTGGAGGGGAGTGATGGGAGGGGAGTGATGGGAGAAGAGTGTTGGGAGGGGAGAGATGGGAGGGGAGTAATGGGAGGAGAGTGATGAGAGGGAAGTGACGGGAGGGGAGTAATGGAAGGGGAGTGATGGGAGATGAGTGATGGGAGGGGAGTAATGGGAGTGGAGTGATGAGGGGGGAGTGATGGGAGGGGAGTGATGGGAGGAGAGTGATGGGAGGAGAGTGATTGGAGGGCAGTGATGGGAGGGGAGTGTTGGGAAGGGAGTAAATGGAGGGAAGTTATTAGAGGGGAGCGATGGGAGGAGAGTGATGGGTGGGAAGTGATGGGAGAGGAGTGTTGGGAGGGGAGTGATGAGAGGGGAGTGTTGGGAAGGGAGTGATGAGAGTGGATTGATGGGAGGGGAGTGATGGGAGGGGGGTGATGGGAGGGGAGTGATGGGAAGGGAGTAATGGGAGAGGAGTAATGGGAGAGGAGTGATGGGAGGGGAGTGATGAGAGGGGAGTGTTGGGAAGCGAGTGATTAGAGTGGATTGATGGGAGGGGAGTGATGGGAGGGGGGTGATGGGAGGGGAGTGATGGGAGGGGAGTAATGGGAGAGGAGTAATGGGAGGGAAGTAATGGGAGGGGAGTGATGGGAGAGGAGTGATAGGAGGGGAGTGATGGGAAGGAAGTGCTAGAAGTGGAGTGATTAGAGGGGATTGATAGAGAAGAGAGTGATTGGAGGAAGTGATGGGAGGGGAGTGATGGGAGGGGAGTGATGGGAGGAGAGTGATGGGAGAGGAGTGATGGTAGGGGAGTGATGGGAGGGGAGTGATGGGAGGGGAGTGAACAAAGGGGAGTGATTGGAAGGGTATGATGGGAGGGGAGTGATGGGAGAAGAGTATTGGGAGGGGAGAGATGGGAGGGAAGTAATGGGAGGAGAGTGATGGGAGGGAAGTGACGGGAGGGGAGTAATGGGAGGGGAGTGATGGGAGATGAGTGATGGAGGGGAGTAATGGGAGTGGAGTGATGAGGGCGGAGTGATGGGAGGGGAGTGATGGGAGGAGAGTGATGGGAGGGGAGTGATGGGAGGGGAGTAATGGGAGGAGAGTGATGGGAGGGAAGTGACGGGAGGGGAGTAATGGGAGGGGAGTGATGGGAGGGGAGTGATGGGGGTGGAGTAAAGGGAGTGGAGTGATGGGGGGGGAGTGATGGGAGGGGTGTGATGGGAGGAGAGTGATGGAAGGAGAGTGATTGGAGGGGAGTGATGGGAGGGGAGTGATGGGAAGGGAGTGAAGGGAGGGGAGTGATGGGAGGGGAGTGAGGTGAGGAGAGTGATGGGTGGGAAGTGATGGGAGGGAAGTGATAGAGGGGA
This sequence comes from Branchellion lobata, assembly GCA_947562095.1. NCBI lineage: Eukaryota > Metazoa > Annelida > Clitellata > Hirudinida > Piscicolidae > Branchellion > Branchellion lobata. The sequence goes on from OX387259.1 coordinate 5,807,862, forward strand.
ATGATGGGAAGGGAGTTATGGGAAATGAGTGATTGGAAGGGAAGGATGGAAGGGGAGTAATGGGAGGGAAGTGATGGGAGAGGAGTGATGGGAGGGGAGTGATGAGAGGGGAGTGTTGGAAAAGGAGTGATGAGAGTGGATTGATGGGAGGGGAGTGATGGGAGGGGAAGGATGGGAGGGGAGTGATGAGAGGGGAATGATGGGAAGGAAATGATAGGAGTGGAGTGATTAGAGGGGATTGATAGAGAAGGGAGTGATTGGAGGGAAGTGATGGAGGGGAGTGATGGGAGGAGAGTGATGGGAGAGGAGTGATGGTAGGGGAGTGATGGGAGGGCAGTGATGGGAGGGGAGTATTGGGAGGGGAGTAAGAGGAGGGGAGTGAAGGGAGAGGAGTGATGGGAGGGGAGTGATGGGAAGGGAGTGATGGGAGTGGAGTGATGAGAGGGGATTAATAGGGAAGGGAGTGATTGGAGGGGAGTGATGAGAGGGGAGTGATGGGAGAAGAGTGTTGGGAGGGGAGAGATGGGAGGGGAGTAATGGGAGGAGAGTGATGGGAGGGAAGTGACGGGAGGGGAGTAATGGGAGGGGAGTGATGGGAGATGAGTGATGGGAGGGGAGTAATGGGAGTGGAGTGATGAGGGGGGAGTGATGGGAGGGGAGTGATGGGGGGAGAGTGATGGGAGGAGAGTGATAGGAGGGGAGTGATGGGAGGGGAGTGTTGGGAAGGGAGCTAAGGAAGGGAAGTTATTGGAGGGGAACGATGGGAGGAGAGTGATGAGAGGGGAGTGTTGGGAAGGGAGTGATGAGAGTGGATTATGGGAGGGGAGTGATGAGAGGGGGGTGATGAGAGGGGAGTGATGGGAGGGGAGTAATGGGAGAGGAGTAATGGGACGGAAGTAATGGGAGGGGAGTGATGGGAGAGGAGTGATGGGAGGGGAGTGATGGGAAGGAAGTGATATGAGTGGAGTGATTAGAGGGGATTGATAGAGAAGGGAGTGATTGGAGGGGAGTGATGGAAGGGAGTGATGAGAGGGGAGTGATGGGAGGGGAGTGATGGGAGGAGAGTGATGGGAGAGGAGTGATGGTAGGGGAGTGATGGGAGGGGAGTGATGGGAGGGGAGTGAACGGAGGGGAGTGATTGGAGGGGAATGATGGGAGGGGAGTGATGGGAGAAGAGAGTTGGGAGGGGAGAGATGGGAGGGGAGTAATGGGAGGAGAGTGATGGGAGGGAAGTGACGGAAGGGGAGTAATGGGAGTGGAGTGATGGGAGATGAGTGATGGGAGGGGAGTAATGGGAGTGGAGTGATGAGGGGGGAGTGATGGGAGGGGAGTGATGGGAAGAGAGTGATGGGTGGGAAGTGATGGGAGGGAAGTGATAGAGGGGAAAGATGGGAGGGGAGTGAACGGAGGGGAGTAATGGGAAGGAAGTGATGGGAGAGGAGTGATGGGAGGGGAGTGATGAGAGGGGAGTGTTGGGAAGGGAGTGATGAGAGTGGATTGATGGGAGTGGAGTGATGGGAGGGGGGTGATGGGAGGGCAGTGATGGGAGGGGAGTAATGGGAGAGGAGTAATGGGAGGGAAGTAATGGGAGGGGAGTGATGGGAGAGGAGTGATGGGAGGGGAGTGATGGGAAGGAGGTGATAGGAGTGGAGTGATTAGAGGGGATTGATAGAGAAGGGAGTGATTGGAGGGGAGTGATGGAAGGGAGTGATGGGAGGGGAGTGATGGGAGGGGAGTGATGGGAGGAGAGTGATGGGAGAGGAGTGATGGTAGGGGAGTGATGGGAGGGGAGTGATGGGAGGAGAGTAATGGGAGGGGAGTAAGAGGAGGGGAGTGAAGGGAGAGAAGTGATGGGAGGGGAGTGATGGGAAGGGAGTGATGGGAGTGGAGTGATGAGAGGGGATTCATAGGGAAGGGAGTGATTGGAGGGGAGTGATGGGAGGGGAGTGATGGGAGAAGAGTGTTGGGAGGGGAGAGATGGGAGGGGAGTAATGGGAGGAGAGTGATGGGAGGGGAAGGATGGGAGGGGAGTGATGGGAGGGCAGTGATGGGAAGGAAGTGATAGGAGTGGAGTGATTAGAGGGGATTGATAGAGAAGGGAGTGATTGGAGGGTAGTGATGGAGGGGAGTGATGGGAGGAGAGTGATGGGAGAGGAGTGATGGTAGGGGAGTGATGGGAGGGGAGTGATGGGAGGGGAGTAATGGGAGGGGAGTAAGAGGAGGGGAGTGAAGGGAGAGAATTGATGGGAGGGGAGTGATGGGAAGGGAGTGAAGGGAGTGGAGTGATGAGAGGGGATTCATAGGGAAGGGAGTGATTGGAGGGGAGTGATAAAAGGGAGTGATGGGAGAAGAGTGTTGGGAGGGGAGAGATGGGAGGGGAGTAATGGGAGGAGAGTGATGGGAGGGAAGTGACGGGATAAGAGTAATGGGAGGGGAGTGATGGGAGATGAGTGATGGGAGGGGAGTAATGGGAAGGGAGTGAAGGGAGGGAAGTTATTGGAGGGGAGCGATGGGAGGAGAGTGATGGGTGGGAAGTGATGGGAGAGGAGTGATGGGAGGGGAGTGATGAGAGGGGAGTGTTGGGAAGGGAGTGATGAGAGTGGATTGATGGGAGGGGAGTGATGGGAGGGGGGTGATGGGAGGGGAGTGATGGGAGGGGAGTAATGGGAGAAGAGTAATGGGAGAGGAGTGCTGGGAGGGGAGTGATGAAAGGGGAGTGTTGGGAAGGGAGTGATAAGAGTGGATTGATGGGAGGGGAGTGATGGGAGGGGGGTGATGGGAGGGGAGTGATGGGAGGGGAGTAATGGGAGAGGAGTAATGGGAGGGAAGTAATGGGAGGGGAGTGATGGGAGGGGAGTAATGGGAGTGGAGTGATGAGGGGGGAGTAATGGGAGGAGAGTAAGAGGAGGGGAGTGAAGGGAGAGGAGTGATGGGAGGGGAGTGATGAGAAGGGAGTGTTGGGAAGGGAGTGATGAGAGTGAATTGATGGGAGGGGAGTGATGGGAAGGGAGTGTTGGGAGGGGAGTGATGGGAGGGGAGTGGTTGGAGAGGAGTGATGGGAAGGGAGTGATGGGAAGGGAGTGATAGGAGTGGAGTGATTAGAGGGGATTGATAGAGAAGGGAATGATTGGAGGGGAGTGATGGGAGGGGAGTGATGGGAGGGGAGTGATGGGAGGAGAGTTATGGGAGGAGAGTGATTGGAGGGGAGTGATGGGAAGGGAGTGATGGGAGTGGAGTGATGAGAGGGGATTCATAGGGAAGGGATTGATTGGAGGGGAGTGATGGGAGGGGAGTGATGGGAGAAAAGTGTTGGGAGGGGAGAGATGGGAGGGGAGTAATGGGATGTGAGTAATGGGAGGTAAGTGATGGGAGAGGAGTAATGGGAGGGGAGTGATGGGAGATGAGTGAAGGGAGAGGAGTAATGGGAGTGGAGTGATGAGGGGGGAGTGATGGGAGGGGAGTGATGGGAGGGGAGTGGTTGGAGAGGAGTGATGGGAAGGGAGTGATGGGAAGGGAGTGATAGGAGTGGAGTGATTAGAGGGGATTGATAGAGAAGGGAATGATTGGAGGGGAGTGATGGGAGGGGAGTGATGGGAGGGGAGTGATGGGAGGAGAGTTATGGGAGGAGAGTGATTGGAGGGGAGTGATGGGAAGGGAGTGATGGGAGTGGAGTGATGAGAGGGGATTCATAGGGAAGGGATTGATTGGAGGGGAGTGATGGGAGGGGAGTGATGGGAGAAAAGTGTTGGGAGGGGAGAGATGGGAGGGGAGTAATGGGATGAGAGTAATGGGAGGTAAGTGATGGGAGGAGAGTAATGGGAGGGGAGTGATGGGAGATGAGTGAAGGGAGAGGAGTAATGGGAGTGGAGTGATGAGGGGGGAGTGATGGGAGGGGAGTGATGGGAGGAGAGTGATGGGAGGAGAGTGATTGGAGGGGAGTGATGGGAGGGGAGTGATGGGAAGGGAGTGAAGGGAGGGAAGTGATGGGAGGGGAGCGATGGGAGGAGAGTGATGGGTGGGAACTGATTGGAGGGAAGTGATAGAGGGGATGATGGGAGGGGAGTGATGGGAGGGGAGTGACTAGAGGGGAGTGATGGGAGGGGAGTGATGGGAGAGGACTGATGGGAAGGGAGTGATGGGAAGGGAGTGATGGGAGTGAAGTGAAAGAGAGGGGATTCATAGGGAAAGATGTGATTGGAGAGGAATGATGGGAGGGGAGTGATGGGAGAAGAGTGATGGGAGGGGAGTGATGGGAGGGGAGTAGTGGGAGGAGAGAGATGGGAGGGAAGTGATGGGAGAGGAGTAATGGGAGGGGAGTGATGGGAGGGGAGTGATGGGAGGGGAGTAAAGGGAGTGGAGTGATGGGGGGGGAGTGATGGGAGGAGAGTGATGGGAGGGGAGTGATGGGAAGGGAGTGAAGGGAGGGGAGTGATGGGAGGGGAGTGAGGTGAGGAGAGGGATGGGTGGGAAGTGATGGGAGGGAAGTGATAGAGGGGAATGATGGGAAAGGAGTGATGGGAAAAAAGTGATTGGAAGGGAAAGATGGAAGGGGAGTAATGGGAGGGAAGTGATGGGAGAGGAGTGATGGGAGGGGAGTGATGAGAGGGGAGTGTTGGAAAAGGAGTGATGAGAGTGGATTGATGGGAGGGGAGTGATGGGAGGGGAAGGATGGGAGGGGAGTGATGGGAGGGGAGTGATGAGGGGGGAATGATGGGAGGAGAGTGATGGGAGGAGAGTGATGGGAGGAAAGTGATTGGAGGGGAGTGATGGGAGATGAGTGTTGGGAGGGGAGTAATGGGAGTGGAGTGATGAGGGGGGAGTGATGGGAGGAGAGTGATGGGAGGAGAGTGATGGGAGGAAAGTGATTGGAGGGGAGTGATGGGAGGGGAGTGTTTGGAAGGGAGTGAAGGGAGGGAAGTTATTGGAGGGGAGCGATGGGAGGAGAGTGATGGGTGGGAAGTGATGGGAGAGGAGTGATGGGAGGGGAGTGATGAGAGGGGGGTGTTGGGAAGGGAGTGATGAGAGTGGATTGATGGGAGGGGAGTGAAGGGAGGGGGGTGATGGGAGGGGAGTGATGGGAGGGGAGTAATGGGAGAGGAGTGATGGGAGGGGAGTGATGAAAGGGGAGTGTTGGGAAGGGAGTGATAAGAGTGGATTGATGGGAGGGGAGTGATGGGAGGGGGGTGATGGGAGGGGAGTGATGGGAGGGGAGTAATGGGAGAGGAGTAATGGGAGGGAAGTAATGGGAGGGGAGTGATGGGAGAGGAGTGATGGGAGGGGAGTGATGGGAAGGAAGTGATAGGAGTGGAGTGATTAGAGGGGATTGATAGAGAAGGGAGTGATTGGAGGGGAGTGATGGAAGGGAGTGATGTGAGGGGAGTGATGGGAGGGGAGTGATGGGAGGAGAGTGATGGGAGAGGAGTGATGGTAGGGGAGTGATGGGAGGGGAGTGATGGGAGGGGAGTGAACGGAGGGGAGTGATTGAAGGGGAATGATGGGAGGGGAGTAATGGGAGGGAAGTGATGGGAGAGGAGTGATGGGAGGGGAGTGATGAGAGGGGAGTGTTGGGAAGGGAGTGATGGGAGGGGAGTGATGGGAGGGGAGTGATGGGAGGGTAGTGGTTGGAGAGGAGTGATGGGAGCGGAGTGATGGGAAGGGAGTGATAGGAGTTGAGTGATTAGAGGGGATTGATAGAGAAGGGAATGATTGGAGGGGAGTGATGGGAGGGGAGTGATGGGAGGGGAGTGATGGGAGGAGAGTGATGGGAGGAGAGTGATTGGAGGGGAGTGATGGGAGGGGAGTGATGGGACGGGAGTCAAGGGAGGGGAGTGATGGGAGGGGAGTGATGGGAGGAGAGTGATGTTGGTAAGTATGGGAGAGAAGTGATAGAAGGGAATGATGGGATGGGAGTGATGGGAGGGGAGTGATGAGAGGGGAGTGATGAGAGGGGAGTGTTGGGAAGGGAGTGATGAGAGTGGATTGATGGGAGGGAGTGATGGGAGAGGAGTGATGGGAAGGGAGTGATTAGAGGGGAGTGATGGGAAGGGAGTGATGGGAAGGGAGTGATGGGAGGGTAGAGATGGGAGGGGATTGATAGGAGGGGAGTGATGGGAGGGGAGTGAAGGAAGGGGAGTTATGGGAGGGGATTGATGGGGAGGATGTGATGGGAGGGGAGTGATGGGAGGTGAGTGATGGAAGGGGATTGGATTGGGAAAGGAGTGGTGTGATGGGATTGAAAGAATGAGGGTGATTTGATGGGAGCACTGTGATGTTATGAAACTGATGTGATGGGATTGATTGAAAGTGAGTGAAGGGATAAGATAGATTGAATGGGAGTAATGGGATGGAAGGGATAAAATAGGAGTTAAGTTGTATGAGTGAATCGATGGGACTGAATGGATGGGATTGAAAAAATGATAGTGATTGGATGGGAGTGATGTGATTGATGTTATGTGATAAAAATGCTGTAATGCGATGGCATGTATATGATAGAAGTTATATGATGGGAATGATGTTATGAGAGTCATGTGAAGTGAAAGGAGTGATGGGAAAGGACTGGTGGATTAAGACTGATGATATTTGAGTGATGGGATGGGAAGGATGGGATGGGATTGATGTGAAAAGAATGGTGTGATGAGATAGAGTGAAATGATAGGAACTGTATGATAAGAAAGCTGTGATGTGATGGGAGTGATGGGAGAATTGGTGGAATAAGAGTGATGAGATGGGAGTGATGTGTTGAGTGATGGATCAGAATGATGGAATGGGAGTGATAGGATTGGAGTGATAGGATGTGAGTGATAAGATGGAAGTGATGTGATGGCAGTGATAGAGGGAGTTGATAGGTTGAGAATGAATGAATGAGTGTGATTTGATGGGAGCGCAGTGATGTGATAGGAGAATTGTGATGGGAATCTTTGGATGGGAGTAATGTGATGGGAATGATGTGATGGGAGTGATGTGATGTGAGTGATGTGATGGGAGTGGTGTGATGGGAGTGATGTGATGGTAGTGGTGATGGGAGTGAGGTGATGGGAGTGATGTGATGGGAGTAATGTGATGGGAGTGAAATGATGGGAGTGATGTGATAGGAGTAATGGGCTGGGAATAATGGGCTTAGAGTGATAGGAGGGGAGTGATAGGAGGGGAGTGATAGGAGGGGAGTGATAGGAAGGGAGTGATAGGAAGGGAGTGATGGGAGGGAGTGATGGGAAGGGAGTGATGGGAAGGGAGTGATGGGAGGGGAGTAATGGGAGGGGAACGGTGGGAAGGGAGTGATTGGAGGGGAGTGATGGAAGGGAGTGATGGGAGGGGAGTGATGGGAGGGGAGTGATGGGAGGAGAGTGATGGGAGAGGAGTGATGGTAGGGGAGTGATGGGAGGGGAGTGATGGGAGGGGAGTAATGGGAATGGAGTAAGAGGAGGGGAGTGAAGGGAGAGGAGTGATGGGAGGGGAGTGATGAGAAGGGAGTGTTGGGAAGGGAGTGATGAGAGTGAATTGATGGGAGGGGAGTGATGGGAGGGGAGTGATGGGAGGGGAGTGTTGGGAAGGGAGTGAAGGGAGGGAAGTTAATGGAGGGGAGCGATGGGAGGAGAGTGATGGGGGGGAAGTGATGGGAGGGAAGTGATTGAGGGGAATGATGGGAGGGGAGTGAACGGAGGGGAGTGATTGGAGGGGAATGATGGGAGGGGAGTAATGGGAGGGAAGTGATAGGAGAGGAGTGATGGGAGGGGAGTGATGAGAGGGGAGTGTTGGGAAGGGAGTGATGAGAGTGGATTGATGGGAGGGGAGTGATGGGAGGGGAGTAATGGGAGAGGAGTAATGGGAGGGAAGTAATGGGAGGGGAGTGATGGGAGAGGAGTGATGGGAGGGGAGTGATAGGAAGGAGGTGATAGGAGTGGAGTGATTAGAGGGGATTGATAGAGAAGGGAGTGATTCGAAGGAAGTGATGGAAGGGAGTGATGGGAGGGGAGTGATGAGAGGGGAGTGATGGGAGGAGATTGATGGGAGAGGAGTGATGGTAGGGGAGTGATGGGAGGGGAGTGATGGGAGGGGAGTAATGGGAGGGGAGTAAGAGGAGGGGAGTGAAGGGAGAGGAGTGATGGGAGGGGAGTGATGAGAAGGGAGTGTTGGGAAGGGAGTGATGAGAGTGAATTGATGGGAGAGGAGTGATGGGAGGGGAGTGATGGAAGGGGAGTAATGGGAGGGGAGTGAGGGGAGATGAGTGAAGGGAGAGGAGTAATGGGAGTGGAGTGATGAGGGGGGAGTGATGGGAGGGGAGTGATGGGAGGGGAGTAGTTGGAGAGGAGTGATGGGAAGGGAGTGATGGGAAGGGAGTGATAGGAGTGGAGTGATTAGAGGGGATTGAGAGAGAAGGGAATGATTGGAAGGGAGTGATGGGAGGGGAGTGATGGGAGGGGAGTAATGGGAGTGGAGTGATGAGGGGGGAGTGATGGGAGGAGAGTGATGGGAGGAGAGTGATGGGAGGAAAGTGATTGGAGGGGAGTGATGGGAGGGGAGTGTTTGGAGGGGAGTGAAGGGAGAGAAGTGATGGGAGGGGAGTGATGGGAAGGGAGTGATGGGAGTGGAGTGATGAGAGGGGATTCATAGGGAAGGGAGTGATTGGAGGGGAGTGATGGGAGGGGAGTGATGGGAGAAGAGTGTTGGGAGGGGAGAGATGGGAGAAGAGTAATGGGAGTAGAGTGATGGGAGGGAAGTGACGGGATAGGAGTAATGGGAGGGGAGTGATGGGAGATGAGTGATGGAAGGGGAGTAATGGGAAGGGAGTGAAGGGAGGGAAGTTATTGGAGGGGAGCGATGGGAGGAGAGTGATGGGTGGGAAGTGATGGGAGAGGAGTGATGGGAGGGGAGTGATGAGAGGGGAGTGTTGGGAAGGGAGTGATGAGAGTGGATTGATGGGAGGGGAGTGATGGGAGGGGGGTGATGGGAGGGGAGTGATGGGAGGGGAGTAATGGGAGAAGAGTAATGGGAGAGGAGTGCTGGGAGGGGAGTGATGAAAGGGGAGTGTTGGGAAGGGAGTGATAAGAGTGGATTGATGGGAGGGGAGTGATGGGAGGGGGGTGATGGGAGGGGAGTGATGGGAGGGGAGTAATGGGAGAGGAGTAATGGGAGGGAAGTAATGGGAGGGGAGTGATGGGAGGGGAGTAATGGGAGTGGAGTGATGAGGGGGGAGTGATGGGAGGGGAGTGATGGGAGGAGAGTGATGGGTGGGAAGTGATGGGAGGGAAGTGATAGAGGGGAATGATGGGAGGGAAGTGAACGGAGGAAAGGGATTGGAGGGGAATGATGGGAGGGGAGTAATGGGAGGGAAGTGACGGGAGAGGAGTGATGGGAGGGGAGTGATGAGAGGGGAGTGTTGGGAAGGGAGTGATGAGAGTGGATTGATGGGAGGGGAGTGATGGGAGGGGAGTGGTTGGAGAGGAGTGATGGGAAGGGAGTGATGGGAAGGGAGTGATAGGAGTGGAGTGATTAGAAGGGATTGATAGAGAAGGGAATGATTGGAGGGGAGTGATGGGAGGGGAGTGATGGGAGGGGAGTGATGGGAGGAGAGTTATGGGAGGAGATTGATGGGAGAGGAGTGATGGTAGGGGAGTGATGGGAGGGGAGTGATGGGAGGGGAGTAATGGGAGGGGAGTAAGAGGAGGGGAGTGAAGGGAGAGGAGTGATGGGAGGGGAGTGATGAGAAGGGAGTGTTGGGAAGGGAGTGATGAGAGTGAATTGATGGGAGGGGAGTGATGGGAAGGGAGTGATGGGAGGGGAGTGATGGGAGGGGAGTGGTTGGAGAGGAGTGATGGGAAGGGAGTGATGGGATGGGAGTGATAGGAGTGGAGTGATTAGAGGGGATTGATAGAGAAAGGAATGATTGGAGGGGAGTGATGGGAGGGGAGTGATGGGAGGGGAGTGATGGGAGGAGAGTTATGGGAGGAGAGTGATTGGAGGGGAGTGATGGGAAGGGAGTGATGGGAGTGGAGTGATGAGAGGGGATTCATAGGGAAGGGATTGATTGGAGGGGAGTGATGGGAGGGGAGTGATGGGAGAAAAGTGTTGGGAGGGGAGAGATGGGAGGGGAGTAATGGGATGAGAGTAATGGGAGGTAAGTGATGGGAGGGGAGTAATGGGAGGGGAGTGATGGGAGATGAGTGAAGGGAGAGGAGTAATGGGAGTGGAGTGATGAGGGGGGAGTGATGGGAGGGGAGTGATGGGAGGGGAGTGGTTGGAGAGGAGTGATGGGAAGGGAGTGATGGGAAGGGAGTGATAGGAGTGGAGTGATTAGAGGGGATTGAGAGAGAAGGGAATGATTGGAGGGGAGTGATGGGAGGGGAGTGATGGGAGGGGAGTGATGGGAGGAGAGTTATGGGAGGAGAGTGATTGGAGGGGAGTGATGGGAAGGGAGTGATGGGAGTGGAGTGATGAGAGGGGATTCATAGGGAAGGGATTGATTGGAGGGGAGTGATGGGAGGGGAGTGATGGGAGAAAAGTGTTGGGAGGGGAGAGATGGGAGGGGAGTAATGGGATGAGAGTAATGGGAGGTAAGTGATGGGAGGGGAGTAATGGGAGGGGAGTGATGGGAGATGAGTGAAAGGAGAGGAGTAATGGGAGTGGAGTGATGAGGGGGGAGTGATGGGAGGGGAGTGATGGGAGGAGAGTGATGGGAGGAGAGTGATTGGAGGGGAGTGATGGGAGGGGAGTGATGGGAAGGGAGTGAAGGGAGGGAAGTGATGGAAGGGGAGCGATGGGAGGAGAGTGATGGGTGGGAACTGATTGGAGGGAAGTGATAGAGGGGAATGATGGGAGGGGAGTGATGGGAATGGAGTGACTAGAGGGGAGTGATGGGAGGGGAGTGATGGGAGAGGACTGATGGGAGGGGAGTGATGGGAAGGGAGTGATGGGAGTGGAGTGAAAGAGAGGGGATTCATAGGGAAAGATGTGATTGAAGAGGAATGATGGGAGGGGAGTGATGGGAGAAGAGTGATGGGAGGGGAGTGATGGGAGGGGAGTAGTGGGAGGAGAGAGATGGGAGGGAAGTGATGGGAGGGGAGTAATGGGTGGGGAGTGATGGGAGGGGAGTGATGGGAGGGGAGTAAAGGGAGTGGAGTGATGGGAGGGGAGTGATGGGAAGGGAGTGAAGGGAGGGGAGTGATGGGAGGGGAGTGAGGTGAGGAGAGTGATGGGTGGGAAGTGATGGGAGGGAAGTGATAGAGGGGAATGATGGGAAGGGTGTGATGGGAAAAGAGTGATTGGAAGGGAAAGATGGAAGGGGAGTAATGGGAGGGAAGTGATGGGAGAGGAGTGATGGGAGGGGAGTGATGAGAGGGGAGTGTTGGAAAAGGAGTGATGAGAGTGGATTGATGGGAGGGGAGTGATGGGAGGGGAAGGATGGGAGGGGAGTGATGGGAGGGGAAGGATGGGAGGGGAGTGATGGGAGGGGAGTGATGAGGGGGGAGTGATGGGAGGAGAGTGATGGGAGGAGAGTGATGGGAGGAAAGTGATTGGAGGGGAGTGATGGGAGGGGAGTGTTTGGAGGGGAGTGAAGGGAGAGAAGTGATGGGAGGGGAGTGATGGGAAGGGAGTGATGGGAGTGGAGTGATGAGAGGGGATTCATAGGGAAGGGAGTGATTGGAGGGGAGTGATGGGAGGGGAGTGATGGGAGAAGAGTGTTGGGAGGGGAGAGATGGGAGAAGAGTAATGGGAGTAGAGTGATGGGAGGGAAGTGACGGGATAGGAGTAATGGGAGGGGAGTGATGGGAGATGAGTGATGGAAGGGGAGTAATGGGAAGGGAGTGAAGGGAGGGAAGTTATTGGAGGGGAGCGATGGGAGGAGAGTGATGGGTGGGAAGTGATGGGAGAGGAGTGATGGGAGGGGAGTGATGAGAGGGGAGTGTTGGGAAGGGAGTGATGAGAGTGGATTGATGGGAGGGGAGTGATGGGAGGGGAAGGATGGGAGGGGAGTGATGGGAGGGGAAGGATGGGAGGGGAGTGATGGGAGGGGAGTGATGAGGGGGGAGTGAAGGGAGGAGAGTGATGGGAGGAGAGTGATGGGAGGAAAGTGATTGGAGGGGAGTGATGGGAGATGAGTGTTGGGAGGGGAGTAATGGGAGTGGAGTGATGAGGGGGGAGTGATGGGAGGAGAGTGATGGGAGGAGAGTGATGGGAGGAAAGTGATTGGAGGGGAGTGATGGGAGGGGAGTGTTTGGAGGGGAGTGAAGGGAGAGAAGTGATGGGAGGGGAGTGATGGGAAGGGAGTGATGGGAGTGGAGTGATGAGAGGGGATTCATAGGGAAGGGAGTGATTGGAGGGGAGTGATGGGAGGGGAGTGATGGGAGAAAAGTGTTGGGAGGGGAGAGATGGGAGGGGAGTAATGGGATGAGAGTAATGGGAGGTAAGTGATGGGAGGGGAGTAATGGGAGGGGAGTGATGAGAGATGAGTGAAGGGAGAGGAGTAATGGGAGTGGAGTGATGAGGGGGGAGTGATGGGAAGGGAGTGAAGGGAGGGGAGTGATGGGAGGGGAGTGAGGTGAGGAGAGTGATGGGTGGGAAGTGATGGGAGGGAAGTGATAGAGGGGAATGATGGGAGGGAAGTGAACGGAGGAAAGTGATTGGAGGGGAATGATGGGAGGGGAGTAATGGGAGGGAAGTGACGGGAGAGGAGTGATGGGAGGGGAGTGATGAGAGGGGAGTGTTGGGAAGGGAGTGATGAGAGTGGATTGATGGGAGGGGAGTGATGGGAGAGGAGTGGTTGGAGAGGAGTGATGGGAAGGGAGTGATGGGGAGGGAGTGATAGGAGTGGAGTGATTAGAAGGGATTGATAGAGAAGGGAATGATTGGAGGGGAGTGATGGGAGGGGAGTGATGGGAGGGGAGTGATGGGAGGAGAGTTATGGGAGGAGATTGATGGGAGAGGAGTGATGGTAGGGGAGTGATGGGAGGGGAGTGATGGGAGGGGAGTAATGGGAGGGGAGTAAGAGGAGGGGAGTGAAGGGAGAGGAGTGATGGGAGGGGAGTGATGAGAAGGGAGTGTTGGGAAGGGAGTGATGAGAGTGAATTGATGGGAGGGGAGTGATGGGAAGGGAGTGATGGGAGGGGAGTGATGGGAGGGGAGTGGTTGGAGAGGAGTGATGGGAAGGGAGTGATGGGATGGGAGTGATAGGAGTGGAGTGATTAGAGGGGATTGATAGAGAAAGGAATGATTGGAGGGGAGTGATGGGAGGGGAGTGATGGGAGGGGAGTGATGGGAGGAGAGTTATGGGAGGAGAGTGATTGGAGGGGAGTGATGGGAAGGGAGTGATGGGAGTGGAGTGATGAGAGGGGATTAATAGGGAAGGGATTGATTGGAGGGGAGTGATGGGAGGGGAGTGATGGGAGAAAAGTGTTGGGAGGGGAGAGATGGGAGGGGAGTAATGGGATGAGAATAATGGGAGGTAAGTGATGGGAGGGGAGTAATGGGAGGGGAGTGATGGGAGATGAGTGAAGGGAGAGGAGTAATGGGAGTGGAGTGATGAGGGGGGAGTGATGGGAGGGGAGTGATGGGAGGGGAGTGGTTGGAGAGGAGTGATGGGAAGGGAGTGATGGGAAGGGAGTGATAGGAGTGGAGTGATTAGAGGGGATTGAGAGAGAAGGGAATGATTGGAGGGGAGTGATGGGAGGGGAGTGATGGGAGGGGAGTGATGGGAGGAGAGTTATGGGAGGAGAGTGATTGGAGGGGAGTGATGGGAAGGGAGTGATGGGAGTGGAGTGATGAGAGGGGATTCATAGGGAAGGGATTGATTGGAGGGGAGTGATGGGAGGGGAGTGATGGGAGAAAAGTGTTGGGAGGGGAGAGATGGGAGGGGAGTAATGGGATGAGAGTAATGGGAGGTAAGTGATGGGAGGGGAGTAATGGGAGGGGAGTGATGGGAGATGAGTGAAGGGAGAGGAGTAATGGGAGTGGAGTGATGAGGGGGGAGTGATGGGAGGGGAGTGATGGGAGGAGAGTGATGGGAGGAGAGTGATTGGAGGGGAGTGATGGGAGGGGAGTGATGGGAAGGGAGTGAAGGGAGGGAAGTGATGGAAGGGGAGCGATGGGAGGAGAGTGATGGGTGGGAACTGATTGGAGGGAAGTGATAGAGGGGAATGATGGGAGGGGAGTGATGGGAATGGAGTGACTAGAGGGGAGTGATGGGAGGGGAGTGATGGGAGAGGACTGATGGGAGGGGAGTGATGGGAAGGGAGTGATGGGAGTGGAGTGAAAGAGAGGGGATTCATAGGGAAAGATGTGATTGAAGAGGAATGATGGGAGGGGAGTGATGGGAGTAGTGTGATGGGAGGGGAGTGATGGGAGGGGAGTATTGGGAGGAGAGAGATAGGAGGGAAGTGATGGGAGGGGAGTAATGGGAGGGGAGTGATGGGAGGGGAGTGATGGGAGGGGAGTAAAGGGAGTGGAGTGATGGGAGGGGAGTGATGGGAAGGGAGTGAAGGGAGGGGAGTGATGGGAGGGGAGTGAGGTGAGGAGAGTGATGGGTGGGAAGTGATGGGAGGGAAGTGATAGAGGGGAATGATGGGAAGGGAGTGATGGGAAAAGAGTGATTGGAAGGGAAAGATGGAAGGGGAGTAATGGGAGGGAAGTGATGGGAGAGGAGTGATGGGAGGGGAGTGATGAGAGGGGAGTGTTGGAAAAGGAGTGATGAGAGTGGATTGATGGGAGGGGAGTGATGGGAGGGGAAGGATGGGAGGGGAGTGATGGGAGGGGAAGGATGGGAGGGGAGTGATGGGAGGGGAGTGATGAGGGGGGAGTGAAGCGAGGAGAGTGATGGGAGGAGAGTGATGGGAGGAAAGTGATTGGAGGGGAGTGATGGGAGATGAGTGTTGGGAGGGGAGTAATGGGAGTGGAGTGATGAGGGGGGAGTGATGGGAGGAGAGTGATGGGAGGAGAGTGATGGGAGGAAAGTGATTGGAGGGGAGTGATGGGAGGGGAGTGTTTGGAGGGGAGTGAAAGGAGAGAAGTGATGGGAGGGGAGTGATGGGAAGGGAGTGATGGGAGTGGAGTGATGAGAGGGGATTCATAGGGAAGGGAGTGATTGGAGGGGAGTGATGGGAGGGGAGTGATGGGAGAAGAGTGTTGGGAGGGGAGAGATGGGAGAAGAGTAATGGGAGTAGAGTGATGGGAGGGAAGTGACGGGATAGGAGTAATGGGAGGGGAGTGATGGGAGATGAGTGATGGAAGGGGAGTAATGGGAAGGGAGTGAAGGGAGGGAAGTTATTGGAGGGGAGCGATGGGAGGAGAGAGATGGGTGGGAAGTGATGGGAGAGGAGTGATGGGAGGGGAGTGATGAGAGGGGAGTGTTGGGAAGGGAGTGATGAGAGTGGATTGATGGGAGGGGAGTGATGGGAGGGGGGTGATGGGAGGGGAGTGATGGGAGGGGAGTAATGGGAGAAGAGTAATGGGAGAGGAGTGCTGGGAGGGAAGTGATGAAAGGGGAGTGTTGGGAAGGGAGTGATAAGAGTGGATTGATGGGAGGGGAGTGATGGGAGGGGGGTGATGGGAGGGGAGTGATGGGAGGGGAGTAATGGGAGAGGAGTAATGGGAGGGAAGTAATGGGAGGGGAGTGATGGGAGGGGAGTAATGGGAGTGGAGTGATGAGGGGGGAGTGATGGGAGGGGAGTGATGGGAGGAGAGTGATGGGTGGGAAGTGATGGGAGGGAAGTGATAGAGGGGACTGATGGGAGGGAAGTGAACGGAGGAAAGTGATTGGAGGGGAATGATGGGAGGGGAGTAATGGGAGGGAAGTGACGGGAGAGGAGTGATGGGAGGGGAGTGATGAGAGGGGAGTGTTGGGAAGGGAGTGATGAGAGTGGATTGATGGGAGGGGAGTGATGGGAGGGGGGTGATGGGAGGGGAGTGATGGGAGGGGAGTGGTTGGAGAGGAGTGATGGGAAGGGAGTGATGGGAAGGGAGTGATAGGAGTGGAATGATTAGAGGGGATTGATAGAGAAGGGAATGATTGGAGGGGAATGATGGGAGGGGAGTGATGGGAGGGGAGTGATGGGAGGAGAGTTATGGGAGGAGATTGATGGGAGAGGAGTGATGGTAGGGGAGTGATGGGAGGGGAGTGATGGGAGGGGAGTAATGGGAGGGGAGTGATGAGAGGGGATTCATAGGGAAGGGATTGATTGGAGGGGAGTGATGGGATGGGAGTGATAGGAGTGGAGTGATTAGAGGGGATTGATAGAGAAAGGAATGATTGGAGGGGAGTGATGGGAGGGGAGTGATGGGAAGGGAGTGAAGGGAGGGAAGTGATGGAAGGGGAGCGATGGGAGGAGAGTGATGGGTGGGAACTGATTGGAGGGAAGTGATAGAGGGGAATGATGGGAGGGGAGTGATGGGAATGGAGTGACTAGAGGGGAGTGATGGGAGGGGAGTGATGGGAGAGGACTGATGGGAGGGAAGTGATGGGAAGGGAGTGATGGGAGTGGAGTGAAAGAGAGGGGATTCATAGGGAAAGATGTGATTGAAGAGGAATGATGGGAGGGGAGTGATGGGAGAAGAGTGATGGGAGGGGAGTGATGGGAGGGGAGTAGTGGGAGGAGAAAGATGGGAGGGAAGTGATGGGAGGGGAGTAATGGGAGGGGAGTGATGGGAGGGGAGTGATGGGAGGGGAGTAAAGGGAGTGGAGTGATGGGAGGGGAGTGGTTGGAGAGGAGTGATGGGAAGGGAGTGATGGGAAGGGAGTGATAGGAGTGGAGTGATTAGAGGGGATTGAGAGAGAAGGGAATGATTGGAGGGGAGTGATGGGAGGGGAGTGATGGGAGGGGAGTGATGGGAGGAGAGTTATGGGAGGAGAGTGATTGGAGGGGAGTGATGGGAAGGGAGTGATGGGAGTGGAGTGATGAGAGGGGATTCATAGGGAAGGGATTGATTGGAGGGGAGTGATGGGAGGGGAGTGATGGGAGAAAAGTGTTGGGAGGGGAGAGATGGGAGGGGAGTAATGGGATGAGAGTAATGGGAGGTAAGTGATGGGAGGGGAGTAATGGGAGGGGAGTGATGGGAGATGAGTGAAGGGAGAGGAGTAATGGGAGTGGAGTGATGAGGGGGGAGTGATGGGAGGGGAGTGATGGGAGGAGAGTGATGGGAGGAGAGTGATTGGAGGGGAGTGATGGGAGGGGAGTGATGGGAAGGGAGTGAAGGGAGGGAAGTGATGGAAGGGGAGCGATGGGAGGAGAGTGATGGGTGGGAACTGATTGGAGGGAAGTGATAGAGGGGAATGATGGGAGGGGAGTGATGGGAATGGAGTGACTAGAGGGGAGTGATGGGAGGGGAGTGATGGGAGAGGACTGATGGGAGGGAAGTGATGGGAAGGGAGTGATGGGAGTGGAGTGAAAGAGAGGGGATTCATAGGGAAAGATGTGATTGAAGAGGAATGATGGGAGGGGAGTGATGGGAGAAGAGTGATGGGAGGGGAGTGATGGGAGGGGAGTAGTGGGAGGAGAGAGATGGGAGGGAAGTGATGGGAGGGGAGTAATGGGAGGGGAGTGATGGGAGGGGAGTGATGGGAGGGGAGTAAAGGGAGTGGAGTGATGGGGGGGGAGTGATGGGAGGAGAGTGATGGGAGGGGAGTGATGGGAAGGGAGTGAAGGGAGGGGAGTGATGGGAGGGGAGTGAGGTGAGGAGAGTGATGGGTGGGAAGTGATGGGAGGGAAGTGATAGAGGGGAATGATGGGAAGGGAGTGATGGGAAAAGAGTGATTGGAAGGGAAAGATGGAAGGGGAGTAATGGGAGGGAAGTGATGGGAGAGGAGTGATGGGAGGGGAGTGATGAGAGGGGAGTGTTGGAAAAGGAGTGATGAGAGTGGATTGATGGGAGGGGAGTGATGGGAGGGGAAGGATGGGAGGGGAGTGATGGGAGGGGAAGGATGGGAGGGGAGTGATGGGAGGGGAGTGATGAGGGGGGAGTGAAGGGAGGAGAGTGATGGGAGGAGAGTGATGGGAGGAAAGTGATTGGAGGGGAGTGATGGGAGATGAGTGTTGGGAGGGGATTAATGGGAGTGGAGTGATGAGGGGGGAGTGATGGGAGGAGAGTGATGGGAGGAGAGTGATGGGAGGAAAGTGATTGGAGGGGAGTGATGGGAGGGGAGTGTTTGGAAGGGAGTGAAGGGAGGGAAGTTATTGGAGGGGAGCGATGGGAGGAGAGTGATGGGTGGGAAGTGATGGGAGAGGAGTGATGGGAGGGGAGTGATGAGAGGGGGGTGTTGGGAAGGGAGTGATGAGAGTGGATTGATGGGAGGGGAGTGAAGTGAGGGGGGTGATGGGAGGGGAGTGATTGGAGGGGAGTAATGGGAGAGGAGTAATGGGAGAGGAGTGATGGGAGGGGAGTGATGAAAGGGGAGTGTTGGGAAGGGAGTGATAAGAGTGGATTGATGGGAGGGGAGTGATGGGAGGGGGGTGATGGGAGGGGAGTGATGGGAGGGGAGTAATGGGAGAGGAGTAATGGGAGGGAAGTAATGGGAGGGGAGTGATGGGAGAGGAGTGATGGGAGGGGAGTGATGGGAAGGAAGTGATAGGAGTGGAGTGATTAGAGGGGATTGATAGAGAAGGGAGTGATTGGAGGGGAGTGATGGAAGGGAGTGATGTGAGGGGAGTGATGGGAGGGGAGTGATGGGAGGAGAGTGATGGGAGAGGAGTGATGGTAGGGGAGTGATGGGAGGGGAGTGATGGGAGGGGAGTGAACGGAGGGGAGTGATTGAAGGGGAATGATGGGAGGGGAGTAATGGGAGGGAAGTGATGGGAGAGGGTGATGGGAGGGGAGTGATGAGAGGGGAGTGTTGGGAAGGGAGTGATGGGTGGGGAGTGATGGGAGGGGAGTGATGGGAGGGTAGTGGTTGGAGAGGAGTGATGGGAGCGGAGTGATGGGAAGAGAGTGATAGGAGTGGAGTGATTAGAGGGGATTGATAGAGAAGGGAATGATTGGAGGGGAGTGATGGGAGGGGAGTGATTGGAGGGGAGTGATGGGAGGAGAGTGATGGGAGGAGAGTGATTGGAGGGGAGTGATGGGAGGGGAGTGATGGGACGGGAGTCAAGGGAGGGGAGTGATGGGAGGGGAGTGATGGGAGGAGAGTGATGTTGGTAAGTATGGGAGAGAAGTGATAGAAGGGAATGATGGGATGGGAGTGATGGGAGGGGAGTGATGAGAGGGGAGTGATGAGAGGGGAGTGTTGGGAAGGGAGTGATGAGAGTGGATTGATGGGAGGGAGTGATGGGAGAGGAGTGATGGGAAGGGAGTGATTAGAGGGGAGTGATGGGAAGGGAGTGATGGGAGGGTAGAGATGGGAGGGGATTGATGGGAGGGGAGTGATGGGAGGGGAGTGATGGGAGGGGAGTGAAGGAAGGGGAGTTATGGGAGGGGATTGATGGGGAGGATGTGATGGGAGGGGAGTGATGGGAGGTGAGTGATGGAAGGGGATTGGATTGGGAAAGGAGTGGTGTGATGGGATTGAAAGAATGAGGGTGATTTGATGGGAGCACTGTGATGTTATGAAACTGATGTGATGGGATTGATTGAAAGTGAGTGAAGGGATAAGATAGATTGAATGGGAGTAATGGGATGGAAGGGATAAAATAGGAGTTAAGTTGTATGAGTGAATCGATGGGACTGAATGGATGGGATTGAAAAAATGATAGTGATTGGATGGGAGTGATGTGATTGATGTTATGTGATAAAAATGCTGTAATGTGATGGCATGTATATGATAGAAGTTATATGATGGGAATGATGTTATGAGAGTCATGTGAAGTGAAAGGAGTGATGGGAAAGGACTGGTGGATTAAGACTGATGATATTTGAGTGATGGGATGGGAAGGATGGGATGGGATTGATGTGAAAAGAATGGTGTGATGAGATAGAGTGAAATGATAGGAACTGTATGATAAGAAAGCTGTGATGTGATGGGAGTGATGGGAGAATTGGTGGAATAAGAGTGATGAGATGGGAGTGATGTGTTGAGTGATGGATCAGAATGATGGAATGGGAGTGATAGGATTGGAGTGATAGGATGTTAGTGATAAGATGGAAGTGATGTGATGGCAGTGATAGAGGGAGTTGATAGGTTGAGAATGAATGAATGAGTGTGATTTGATCTGAGCGCAGTGATGTGATAGGAGAATTGTGATGGGAATCTTTGGATGGGAGTAATGTGATGGGAATGATGTGATGGGAGTGATGTGATGTGAGTGATGTGAGGGGAGTGGTGTGATGGGAGTGATGTGATGGTAGTGGTGATGGGAGTGAGGTGATGGGAGTGATGTGATGGGAGTAATGTGATGGGAGTGAAATGATGGGAGTGATGTGATAGGAGTAATGGGCTGGGAATAATGAGCTTAGAGTGATAGGAGGGGAGTGATAGGAGGGGAGTGATAGGAGGGGAGTGATAGGAAGGGAGTGATAGGAAGGGAGTGATGGGAGGGAGTGATGGGAAGGGAGTGATGGGAAGGGAGTGATGGGAGGGGAGTAATGGGAGGGGAACGGTGGGAAGTGAGTGATGGGAAAGTAGTTATGGGAAGGGAGTATGGGAGGGGAATGATGGGAAGGGAGTGATGGGAGGGGAGTGATGGGAGGGGAGTGATGGGAAGGGAGTGATGGGAGGGGAGTGATGAGAGGGGATTGATGGGAGTGGAGTGATGGCAGGGGAGTGATGGCAGGGGATTGATGGCAGGGGAGTGATGGGAGGGGAGTGATGGGAAGGGAGTGATGGGAGGGGATTGAAAGAATGAGGGTGATTTGATGGGTGCAATGTGCTGTTATGAAACTGATGGGATGGGAGTGATTGAAAGTGATTGATGGGATATGATAGATTGAATGGGAGTAATGGGATGGAAGGGATAAAATAGGAGTTAAGTTGTATGAGTGATTTGATGGGACTGATTGGATGGGATTGAAATAATGAGTGATGGGATGGGAGTGATGTGATTGATGTTATGTGATAAGAATGCTGTGCTGTGATGGGAGTGATGTAAGGAGAGTGCGGTGATGTGATTGGCGTAATGGGTGGGAGTGGTGGGTTGAAACTGATGATATTTGATTGATACGGATGGGAGTGATTGGATGGGAGTGATATGAAAATAATGATGTGATGTGTTGTGAGTGAAATGATGGGAATGATGTAATAAGAGAGCTGTGTTGTGATGGGAGTGATGAGATAGGATTGGTGGGATGAGTGATGAGATGGAAAAGATGGGATAGGAGTATGAGAGGGCAGTGATGTGATGGGACTGATGGGAGGGTTGTGATGGGCTGAGAATGGATGACTGAGGATGATTTGATGGGAGCGCTGTGATGTGATGGGAGCAATGTTATTGGAGTATTTGGTTGGGAGTGAAGTGATGGGAGTGTTGTGATAAAGTGATGGGATGGGAGTTTTGGGATAGGAGTGATGTGATGGGAGTGATGTGATGAGAGGGATGGAATACGAGTGCTGGAATAAGAGGGATGTGATAAGAAAGATGTGATGGGACCGTTTGGATGGGAATGAACGGACGAGATTGCTGGGAAAAATGTGACGTCTTAAAAGTGCTAGGCTGCCATGGGAGTGAAGGGATGTGAGTGACGGGATTGAAGTAATTGGAATTGAGTGATGGGATAAAAATGATGAAATAGGGGTGATCGGATGTAAGTGATTGGATAGGAGTGATCGGATAAGGATGGTGTAATGTGAGTGATGGGATGAAGTGATGTGAAGGGAGTCATTTTGATGGGAATGATGTGATGATAGTAAGGTGATAGGAGTACTGGGATGGGAGTGATGTGACGAGAGTGATTTGATAAGAATGCTTTGATGTGATGGGACAGATTTGATGGGAGTGAAATAATAAGAGCACTGTGACGTGATGGAAACGATGGGATAGAATTGGTGTGATAGGAATGATGAGAAGGGAGTGATAGTATGGGGAGTGATGGGATTGGAGTGATGGGATGGGACGGATGTGATGGGAGCTATTTGAAGCAAGTGAAAGGATACGACTGATGGGATTGGAGTGATGGGACGCTAGTGATTGAATGAGAGTGATGGGATTGAACTGATGTAATGAGTGTTGTGATGTGATGGGATTTATGGGATGAGAGTGATGGGATGAGAGTGATGGGATGAGAGTGATGGGATGAGAGTGATGGGATGGGAGTGATGGGATGGAAGAGATTAAAAGAAAATTATGGATTGGGACGAAAGGGAAGCGAGTGATGTGATGGGAGTACTGGGATAGGAGTGATGTGAAAAAAAAGTTTGTGCAGAAATGGGATATGAAAGATGAAATGGGAATGATGGGATGGGAATGATGTGAAGTGAGTTATGTGATGGGAGTGAAAGGATATGACTGATGAGATGGGATTGATTGGATGGCAGAAATCGGATAAGAGTGATGAAATGGGAGTGATGGGATCGAACCGATTTGATCAGAGAGCTGTGATGGGATGTGAGTGATGGGATAGGATTGATGGGAAGGGTGTGAAAGGATGGGATTAATTGGATGAAAGTTTTGTGGTGGGAGTAATTAGAAGAAGATGATGGGTTGTCACAGATAGGTTGATGGGATGGGATTGATGGGATGGGATTGATGGGATGGGATTGATGGGATGGGATTGATGGGATGGGATTGATGGAATGAGAAAGATGCGATGGAAAAATTGTGATAAGAGTGATGTGAAAGGAAGGATAGTATGGAAGGGATGGGACGGTACATATGAGTGATGGGATGGTTGTGCCGTTACATGACTGATGGGATGGGAGTGATGTGATGAGACCAATGAGGTGAAATTGAGGTGAAAGGAGCGCTCTGATGTGATGGGAATGAAGGAATGAAAGTGATGTGATAGGAGTGTTGCGATGGGAGTGATGTGATGGGAGTGATGTGATGGGAGTGATGGAACGGGAGTGATTGAATGGGAGTGATGGAATGGGAGTGATTGAATGGGAGTTATGGGATGGGAATGATGGAATGAAAGTGATGAGAAGAGTGCTGGAAAGTAGGTGATGGAATGAGAGTGATGGACTTGGAGTGATAGGTTGGGAGTGATGTAATGGGAGTGATGTGATAAATGCTGTGGTGATGAGTGTGATGAAATGGGATTAATGAGATAGGAGTGATGGGATAGCGTGATTTGATGGAAGTGATGTGATAATAGTGATGTGATTATATTGATGTGGTTGAGACTTGGAGAGAGTGATGTGATAGAATAGGTGAAAGAAATGATGTGATGGAGTGATGTGAGAGAAATGATGGGATGGGAGGGACGTGATAAGATTGAAGTGTTGGGACTGTGGATGAGATTGATGGGATAAGAGTGATGGGATAGGAGTGATAGGATGAGAATTATGAAATGAGAGATATGGGATGAGAATGATAGAATGTGAATTGGTTGGGAATGATGTGATGGGAGTGATGAGATGAGGGATATAAGAAGTGTGATGGGATGGGAGTGATGGGTTGGCAAAATGAGATGGGATTAATGGGATGGGAGTAACGGGATCGGAATTAAATGATAAAAGTGCTGTGATGTTAATGATGAGCTGAGTGACGCGATGGAATTGATGTGATGGGAGTGATGAGATAGGAGTGATGTGAGAAGTGTGATGTGATGGGAGTGATGGGATGGGATTGATGCGATGGGAGTTCTTGGATGAGGGTGATTGATTTTGACTTTGGATTGGAGTTTTGTGATGGGAGTAATAATATGATAGTAAAAGGATGGGAGTGATGGGATGGGAGTGATGGGAGGGGAGTGATGGGATAAGAGTGATGTAAGAAGAGTGATGTGATGGGAGTAATTTGACAGGATGGGAGTTATTGGATGAAACTGATGGAATTGGAAGGTTGTGATGAGAGTGTTGTGATGTGAGTTATGCGATATAAGTATTGGGAAGATTGAAATGATTGATGTGCTGTTATATGATGGGAGTGATGTGATGCAGTTGACGTTATAAGAGAGGAATGGGAAAATACTGATGTGTTGAGAGATTTTTGATGTGATAGGAGTGATGGGATGAGAGAAGGGAGGAGAGTGATGGAACGGATGAGATGAGATGTGAGTGATTTGATAGGAGTGACGTGATAGAAGTGGTGTGATGAGAGTGATGTGAAGGGAATTTAAGGATGGGAGTAATGGGATGGGATCATAGGATAAGGGTTTTGTGATGGGAGTACTAAGATGATAGTGAAGGATGGGAGTGATGGGATGGAAGTGATGTGATAAAAGCGGTGGTAATAGGAGTGATGTGATTAAAGCTGTGGTAATGGGAGTGATGGGAGAGGATTAATGGGACAGGATTGATGGGATATGAGGGCTGAGTTGATAGTGATGTGGTGGAAGATGAGAGTGATGTGATAGGGTTGATGTGATGAGTGTTTCTATGAGAGTAATGGAATGAGAAAAACGGGAGCAAACTGAAGTAAAAGTGGTGTGATGGAATAGGAGGGATGTGATGAGATGGATGAAAACAGGATGGAAGTGATGGGATAGGATATTGGATAAGGAATGTATTGAAGTGATGAGAATGGAGCGCTGTGATGTGATGGGAGTGCTAGGATGGGAGTGATAAGATGAGTGCTGGTATGGGAGTTAAGGAATAGGACTGATGTGATGGGATGGAAGTGATGGGTTGGGAGTCGTTGGTTGGGAGTAATGTGATGGGAGTGATGAAAAGAGTGATGGAATGGGAGTGAATGGATGAGAGTGATGGGATGGGATAAATGAGATGGGAGTAATAAGATGGGAGTGAATTGTGAAAACTGCTGTGATGTGATGGGAGTGATGCAATGCGATTGATGTAATATAAGTACTGTGATGGGAAATGGGATGGGAGTTATGGGATGGGAGTGATAGGATGGAAGTGCTGTGATGTGATGACTGATGGTATCGGATGAAAGGATGGCATTGATGGGATAGGAAAGTTGTGATGAAATTGATGGAAAAATACTGATGTGTTAAGAGTATTTTGATGTTATGGGAATGATTGGTGGAGTGAAGGAATGGGAGTGTTGAAATGGGAGTTATGCGATAGAAGTTTTGGTTGAGATTATTGGGATCGGAATGAAATGATGTGATGCGATTGATGTAAGAAGAGCTAGGATGGGAATTATGGGATGGGAGTTATACGATGCAAGCGCTTTGATGTAATAAAAGTGATGGGATGGAGTGAAGTGATGGAATAGAACTGCAGGAATGAAAATGATGGAGTTGGAGGGATGGGTTGAAAGTGATGGGATGGGAGATTGGATAAGTGATGGGATAAAGTTGTGATGGTAATGATGCTATGGGAGTAATGGGTTAAGAATAATTGGATGAGAGTGATAGGATCGGAATTAAGTAAAAGTCCTGTGAACTGATGGGAGTGAAGGAATGGTAGTGATACAAGGAGAGTGAAAAAAAAAAGTACGGGATGGGAGTGATGGGCTAAGACATGGGATGGGAGTGAATGTATTGGAGTGATGGGAATAGAGCGCTGTGATGTGATGAGAGTGATGGGATGAGGGTGTTGAGAAGTGATAGGATGGTAAATGGATGAGAGTGATGGGATGGGAAAATTGAGATGGGAGTAATGGGATGGTAGTATTGGGGTGTGTGATGTGATGGGAGTGGTGTGTTGAGATTGATGTGATGAGAGTGGTGTGATGGGAGTGATGTGAGGGGAGTGATGTGATGGGAGTGATGTGATAAGAATGATGTGTTTGGAATGAAAGAATGAGGTGATGAGATGGGATTATAGGATAAGAAATTTTTGATGGGAATAATGAGATGATAGTAAAAGGATGGGAGTGATGGGATGAGAGTGATGAGATGGGAGTGATGAAATGAAAATGATGTGAGAAAAGTGGTGTAATGGGAGTGATGGAATGGGGAAGTTGTGATAGAGTGTTGTGATGGGAGTAATGGGAAAGAAGTTTTGGGATGAGAATATTTTAGGATGTTTTGTGATGGGAGTAATGAGATGATAGTAAAAAGATGGGAATGAAAGAATGGGATTGATGTGAAAAGTGCTTTTGTGATCGGAGTGATGGGAAAGGATAAATGGGATAGGAGTGATGGGATGTGAGTGATGTGGTAGGAGAAATAGAGAGTGATGTGATATTGTTTATGTGGAGGGAGTGATGCTATGAGAGTAATGGGGTGAAATTAATAAGGTAAGAATAATGGGTTCGGAGTAAAGTAAAAGTGCTCTGATGTGAGGAGAGTGATGAATGTGATGAAAATAAGGAACGGGATGGGAGTGATGGGATGGAAGCGCTGTGATAGTATGAGTGATGGGATAGGAGCAAAAGGATGGTATTGATAGGATGGGGAAGTTGTGATGAAAGTACTGATGGGTGTAATGGGATGGGAATGATGTGATAAGAGTGAAGGAAAAATACTGATGTGATGGGAGTATAGTGGTGTGATTGGTGGAGTGAAGGAAGGGGAGGGATGGAATTGAAGTGGTGTGATGGGAATGGAAGGATGGGATTATAGGATAAGAGTTTTGTGATGGGAGTATCAAGATCATAGTAAAGGGAT
Organism: Branchellion lobata; assembly: GCA_947562095.1. Classification (NCBI taxonomy): domain Eukaryota; kingdom Metazoa; phylum Annelida; class Clitellata; order Hirudinida; family Piscicolidae; genus Branchellion; species Branchellion lobata. The sequence continues at coordinate 5,834,391 of OX387259.1, forward strand.
GGGAGTAATAGAATGGGAATGATGTGATAACTGCTGTGGTGATGGGAGTGATGGGATGGGATTAATGGGATAGGAGAGATGGGATGTGAGGGATGGGATTATAGGATAAGAGTTTTGTGATGCGAGTAACAAGATTATAATAAAGGGATGGGAGTAGTAAAATAGGAATGATGTGATAAGTGCTGTGGTGATGGAAGTGATGGGATGAGATTATTGGGATAGGAGTGATGGGATGTGAGTGATGGAAAAGAACTGATGAGATCGAATTGATTGATGTAATAAGGTTACTGTGATGAGAGATGGAATGGGTTTTATGGGATGAAAGTGATAAGAAGAAAGCGCTAAGATGTGATGGGAGGGAAGAGATGGTATTGATGGGATGGGAAAATTAATGTATGGGAGTAAAAAATGGGAGCGAAGGGATGTGAAGGGAGTAATGGGAATGATGTGAGGAGAGTGATGGGAAAAACTGATGTGGTAAGATTATTGTGATGTGATAGGAGGGATGGGATGAGTAAAAAAAGGGAGTGATAGGATGAGTGAAGATAGGGGGTTGATGGAATGGAAGTGATGAGATGTGCGTGATGGGATGGGAGGGATGTGATGGGAGTGGTGTGATGGGGTTGAGGTGTTGGGAGTGATGTGATGGGAATGGAAGGATGGGAGTGAAGAGAAGGGATGATAGAACAAAGTTTTGAGATATGAGTAATGAGATGATAAAAGGATGGGAGTGATGAAATGGGAGTGATGTCATCTGAGTGCTGTAGTGATGGGTGTGATGGGTCGGGATTAATGAGATAGGAGTGATGGATGTGAGTGCTGTGATGATAGTGATGTGGTGGGAGAATTAAATGATGTGATAGGGTTGATTTGATGGGAGTGATGTTCTGGTGGTGATGCGATCAGAGTGATAAAAAAAGGAACGTGATGCAAATGATGGGATAGGACAAAGGATGGGAGTGCTTGTATTGTGTTGTATTGTATTGAGTGTTGTGATAGGATTTATGTGATGAGAGTGATGCTATGGGAATAATGGGATGAGATTAATGGAATGAGAGTAATGGGATCGCAGTAAATTGAAAGTGCTGTGATGGGAGTGATGAAAGAAAGAACGATATGTAAGTGATTTTAAGAACATGGGATGGGAGCGAATGTATTGGAGTAATGGGAAATGAGCGCTGTGATGTGATGGGAGTGATTGGATGGGAGTGATAAGAAGAGTGCTGGAATGGGAGTGATGGAATAGAACTGATGGGATAGAAGTGATGGAATTAGAGTGAGGAGAAGATTGATGGGATTTGATGATTGGATAAGAGTGATGAGGTAAGAAAGTTATGATAGGAGTGATGGTATGGGAGTAATGGGGTGGAAGTAATGGGATGAGACTAATACGATCGTAGTAAAGTAAAAGTGTTGTGATGTGATGGGTATGATTGAATGGTAGTAATAAGATGAATGCTGGGATTGGAATGATGGAATAGGACTGATGTGATGGGAGTGATGTGATTGTATTGATAGGATGATGAGAAGAGTGGTGGAATGTTAGTGATTGGATGAGAGTGATGGGATGGGAGTAACGGGATGAAAGTGCTGTGATGTAATGAAAGTGATGTGATTGTAGTAATGGTATGAGAAAGATGAGAAGAGTGACAAAAAAGGATTGTTGGGATGGGAGTGAATGGATGGGAGTGTTGGGATGGGAAAAATGAGATGGGAGTGATGATGGTAATAATAGGATGGGGGTGATGAAAAAATACTGATTTGATGGGAGTGATGTGATGGGAGTGATGTGATGGGAGTATAGGGATGTGAATATAGGATAAAAGTTTTGTGATGGAAGTATTGAGATGATAGTAAAGAGTGATGTGATAAGAGCGCTGTGATGGGAGTGAGGGAATACGACTGATATGATAGAAGTGATGGGATTGGAGTGAAGGGTTGGGTGTTATTGGTTGGGAGTGATGTGATGGGAGTGATGGATGAGTGATGGGATGGGATTGATTGGATGAGAGTGATGAGAGAGAAAAGTTGTGATGGGAGAGATTCTATGGGAGCAGTGGGGTGGGAGTAATGGGATGAGATTAATAGGCTCTGATTGAAGTAAAAGTGCTGTGATGTGATGGGAATGATGAGATAGGACATGGAATGGGAGTCAATGTATTGGAGTGATAGGAATTGAGCGCCTGTACGTGATAGGGGTGCTGGGATAGAAATGATGGAATAGGACAAGGAATTGGAGTGAAGGGAGTAGAATGATGGGTTAGAAATAATTTGTTGGGAATGATGTGATGCGAATGATGGGATTAGGGTGATAAGAATAGTGCTGGGATGGGAATGATGGGATTAGGGTGATAAAAAGAGTGCTGGGATAGGAATGATGGAATAGGACTGATAGGATTGATGGGTTGGCAGTGATTATTTGGGAGTGATGTGATGGGAGTGATTGGTTGGGAGTAATGTGATGGGAGTGATGGGATGAAGGTGAAAAGAAAAGTGATAGAAAGTGAATTATTGGATGAGAGTGATGGGTTGGGAAATATTGGAAAGATGAGATGGGAGTGATAGGATGGGATGGAAGAAATGTGATAAAAGTGCTGTTATGTGATGAAAGTGAAGGGATGGGAATGATGGGATGGGAGTGGTGTGAAAGGAGTGATGTGAGAAGAGTGATGTGTTTTGAGTCATGGGATGGAATTGATGGGATGGGAGTTTTTGAATGAGAGTGATGGTAAAATTCTGTGATGTGATGTGTGATTTGGGGCGATTGATGTAAAAAGAGATGGGATGGGAGTTATGGGATGAGAGTAATGGGTTGGAAGCGCTGTGATGTGCTAAGAGTTATGGGATGGGAATGAAGGGATGGTATTGATGGAATGGGAAAGTTGTGATAAGAGTACTGTGATGGGAGTGATGGGATTTGAATGATGTACTGAGAGTGAAGGGAAAATACTGATGTGATGTGAGTGTTGTGATGTGATGTGAAAGAAGGGGAGTGATGAAAACGAAATGATGGGATGTGAGTGATGAGATGGGAGTGATGGGATGTGAGTGAAGGGATGTGAGTGATGGGATAGAAGTGATGAGATGGGAGTGATGGGGTGTGAGTGATGAGATGAGAGTGATGGGATGTGAGTGCTGTGATGGGATTGATGTGATATGAATGATGGGATGTGAATGATGTGATGGGAGTGATGTGATGTGAGTGATGAGATGTGAGTGATGGGATGTGAGTGATGGGATGTGCGTGATGGGATGTGAGTGATGGGATGTGAGTGATGAGATGTGAGTGATGGGGATGTGAGTGATGTGATGGGAGTGATAGGATGGGAGGGATGTGATGGGAGTATTGTGATTGAAGTGATATGATGGGAATAAAATGATAGTAATATAGATATAAATGATGATTATAGGATGGGAGTTTATGATGGGAGTAATAAGATGATTGTGATGGGATGAAAGTGATAAAATCGGAGTGATGGGAAGAAAGTGATGTGATGGGAGTGATGGAATGGGAATTATGGGCTTGAAGTGATAGAATGAGTGATGGTAACGAGGCGCTGTGATGTGATAGGAGTGATAGAATGGGAGTAATGAGAAGTGTGCTGGGATGGAGGTGATGGGGTGGGAGAATGATGAGATTGGAGTTATGTGATGGAAGTGATGTGATGTGAGTGATGGGATGGGATTGAGGAGATGAGATTGAGAGGATGGGATAGAAGTGATGTGCCAATGTTGCTGTGATGGGATGGGAGTGATTAGAAGATAGTGATATAATAGGATTGATGGGAGTGAGGTGCTAAGAGTGCTGTGATGTGACGAGAGTGTGTGATGTGACGAGAGTGATGTGATGCGAGTAATGAGCTGAAAGTAAAGGGATGTGAGTGAAGGAATAGGAGTGGTGATGGGAGCGATGAGATGGGAATGGTGTAATGGGAATGATGTGATGGGAGTGATGTGATAGGAGTGATGTGATGGGAGTGATGTGATGGTAGTGATGTGATGATAGTGATGTGGTGGGAGTGATGTGATGGGAGTGATGGGATGGGAGTGAGTGAATGTGTTTTTTGATGAGAGTTATGGTATGGGACTAAAGTGATAAGAGTGATGTGATGGGACTGATAGGATGAGAGTGCTGGAAATAGAGTGATGGGCTGTGTTAGGACTGCTGTGATATGATGACCCTGAGTCTCTAATCTAATCTAATCTAATCTAATCTAATCTAATCTAATCTAATCTAATCTAATCTAATCTAATCTAATCTAATCTAATCTAATCTAATCTAATCTAATCTAATCTAATCTAATCTAATCTAATCTAATCTAATCTAATCTAATCTAATCTAATCTAATCTAATCTAATCTAATCTAATCTAATCTAATCTAATCTAATCTAATCTAATCTAATCTAATCTAATCTAATCTAATCTAATCTAATCTAATCTAATCTAATCTAATCTAATCTAATCTAATCTAATCTAATCTAATCTAATCTAATCTAATCTAATCTAATCTAATCTAATCTAATCTAATCTAATCTAATCTAATCTAATCTAATCTAATCTAATCTAATCTAATCTAATCTAATCTAATCTAATCTAATCTAATCTAATCTAATCTAATCTAATCTAATCTAATCTAATCTAATCTAATCTAATCTAATCTAATCTAATCTAATCTAATCTAATCTAATCTAATCTAATCTAATCTAATCTAATCTAATCTAATCTAATCTAATCTAATCTAATCTAATCTAATCTAATCTAATCTAATCTAATCTAATCTAATCTAATCTAATCTAATCTAATCTAATCTAATCTAATCTAATCTAATCTAATCTAATCTAATCTAATCTAATCTAATCTAATCTAATCTAATCTAATCTAATCTAATCTAATCTAATCTAATCTAATCTAATCTAATCTAATCTAATCTAATCTAATCTAATCTAATCTAATCTAATCTAATCTAATCTAATCTAATCTAATCTAATCTAATCTAATCTAATCTAATCTAATCTAATCTAATCTAATCTGATCTAATCTAATCTAATCTAATCTAATCTAATCTAATCTAATCTAATCTAATCTAATCTAATCTAATCTAATCTAATCTAATCTAATCTAATCTAATCTAATCTAATCTAATCTAATCTAATCTAATCTAATCTAATCTAATCTAATCTAATCTAATCTAATCTAATCTAATCTAATCTAATCTAATCTAATCTAATCTAATCTAATCTAATCTAATCTAATCTAATCTAATCTAATCTAATCTAATCTAATCTAATCTAATCTAATCTAATCTAATCTAATCTAATCTAATCTAATCTAATCTAGTATAATCTAACCTAATTAAATTTAAGTTAGCTTAATGGAATGTATTTCATTTTTATTTTATTTACTTTTTGTATTTGTAATTTATTGTTCAAATCTTAATTCAATTTGAATTAATTCAATTCAATTAAAGATAATTTAATTTAATTTAGTGTTATTTACTTTTTTATATATTTTATTTTATCTTTACTAATATGTTCTTTTTTTTAATTCTTATCTTTCAAAAGTTTATGATATATTTTTCGATTCTGTATTTATCATAATATGTTAATATGTTTCACATTAATCCCATCCCATCTATATCTATTAAATCTATATCGAAATTGAACTTAACTTTCACTAGGTCTGAGTTTTTCTAAATCAAAAACTGAATCCATTCAAATCTCATCCAATCCAACCTCTTCCAAGCCAATTTCATTCTCTCCAATCTTATCCGATCCAATCTCATCCAATCTAATCTTTTCCAATGCAATATCATCCACTTCAATCCAATCCATTTCAATCCACTCCACTCCACTCCACTCCACTCCAATCCTATCCACTTCAATCCACTCCACTCCACTCCACTCCACTCCACTCCACTCCACTCCACTCCACTCCACTCCACTCCACTCCACTCCACTTCACTCCACTCCAATCCACTCCAATCCACTCATATCCAATCCACTCATATCCTATCCACTCCATTCCAATGCAATGCCTTCTTACGGCCAAGGCTAACGTGTAAGAGGTGAGCTTTATGGTGGTCATTTCTTCGTCGGGACTTTCAGCGAATAGCCTGGCGAGGTAGGGACTATGGGAGGCCAGAACCACTTTGTGGGACTTGATGCAGCCGTCTTGGGTCTTGAGGGCCACGTCACACAAGCCCTGTTGCAGCCACAGCTTGTAGAGTCCATTTCCCACCACGTTTTCTGTCTTGTGGTACTTCTGGAAGGCGCATGGAGTCGGATCATTGCAACTCATTTGGTTTCAAGGCGCTTGTTGCTGTTGTTGTTGTTGTTGCTTCACTGTTGTCGTTGCGGTTGTTGTTGTTGCAGTTATTGTTGTTGCGGTTATTGTTGTTGCGGTTGTTGTTGTTGCGGTTGTTGTTGTTGTTGTTGCGGATGTTGTTGTTGCGGTTGTTGTTGTTGCGGTTGTTGTTGTTGTTGCGGTTGTTGTTGTTGTTGTTGTTGCGGTTGTTGTTGTTGCAGTTGTTGTTGTTGCGGTTGTAGCTTCACTGTTGTTGTTGCGGTTGTTGCTTCACTTTTGTTGTTGCGGTTGTTGCTTCACTGTTGTTGTTGCGGTTGTTGCTTCACTGTTGTTGTTGCGGTTGTTGCTTCACTTTTGTTGTTGCGGTTGTTGCTTCACTGTTGTTGTTGCGGTTGTTGCTTCACTGTTGTTGTTGCGGTTGTTGTTGTAGCGGTTGTTGCGGTTGTTGCGGTTATCGTTGTTACGGTTGTTGTTGCTTTTGCTGCTGCTATTGCGGTCTTTGTTGCTGTTGTCGTTGTTGCTGTGGTTGTTTTTGCTGTTGCTGTTGTTGTTGCTATTGTTGCTTTGGTTTTTGAGATTTGGGGGTTTAAAAATTTTCAAGTTACTGTAAATTTAAGTTAGCGTTCAAAGATAAGGGAAATACTGGTGTTTGTGTGGTGTTAGTGTCAACACTGACGTGGTATTCAGTCAAAATTCAACTACCAAACTACTTTTGCTCCGTAAACTTTGTAAAAAAACTTAAATTATATGTAAACCGTTCAAATAAGTGTCTAATCTAATCTAATCTAATCTAATCTAATCTAATCTAATCTAATCTAATCTAATCTAATCTAATCTAATCTAATCTAATCTAATCTAATCTAATCTAATCTAATCTAATCTAATCTAATCTAATCTAATCTAATCTAATCTAATCTAATCTAATCTAATCTAATCTAATCTAATCTAATCTAATCTAATCTAATCTAATCTAATCTAATCTAATCTAATCTAATCTAATCTAATCTAATCTAATCTAATCTAATCTAATCTAATCTAATCTAATCTAATCTAATCTAATCTAATCTAATCTAATCTAATCTAATCTAATCTAATCTAATCTAATCTAATCTAATCTAATCTAATCTAATCTAATCTAATCTAATCTAATCTAATCTAATCTAATCTAATCTAATATAAAATAATATAATATAATATAATATAATATAATATAATATAATATAATATAATATAATATAATATAATATAATATAATATAATATAATATAATATAATATAATATAATATAATATAAAATAATATAATATTATATAATATAATATAATATAATATAATATAATATAATATAATATAATATAATATAATATAATATAATATAATATAATATAATATAATATAATATAATATAATATAATATAATATAATATAATATAATATAATATAATATAATATAATATAATATAATATAATATAATATAATATAATATAATATAATATAATATAATATAATATAATATAATATAATATAATATAATATAATATAATATAATATAATATAATATAATATAATATAATATAATATAATATAATATAATATAATATAATATAATATAATATAATATAATATAATTAAATATAATTGAATATAATATAATTGAATATAATTGAATATAATATAATATAATATAATTTAATATAATATAATCTGATCTAATCTAATCTCCTTTAATCAATGCCTTCTTCAATCCTTATAACATTCCTCCGATGGTGACTTGCTATTCATTGTTTAGTCGTGTCCGCTCTCGGCCTTACTTCAAACCACTTTAAGTGAACTTATTTCAAGAAATTCTTGCCTCTTCAAACCGAAACCAACTTGCCTCTGACTGGGTTGGAGTTAAGTTGATCTGAATACTGCTTAGATATCATGTATGAGCTTGTTGGCTGGTTTAATGTTTGAATGAGTGTCCCAGTATATAATTTGATGGCTTTGATATGATGGTCTTTGAGGAGTTTCTGGAGCTATTGTTTATTTTTTGTTGTTTATCGATGTTTTTTTAAATTCTTCAAAACGTAAAAACTAAATGTAGCTTAAAATTTTATTTCCGACCTTTTATCTCTGAATTTCATTATTTATACTAATTTATTTTAAATCAATATCTTTTAAATAGATATACTAATTTCTTACACTTAGTATTATTATGTGACTCTGTGGCGCAACGGTAGCGCGTCTGACTCCAGATCAGAAGGTTGCGTGTTCAAATCACGTCGGGGTCAATCATTTTATGCAATAAATTTTACATAGCTAAAATTTTTTTATGCGATTATTTTCAATATATTAACACAACTCTGAATTTGTATTTTTCTATATTTAATTGAAACAATCTTATTTTCAATTAAATATGGAAAAATACAAATTCAGAGTTGTGTTAATATATTGAAAATAATCGGATAAAATTTAGTCGGATAAAAAACAAAAACAATAATATGGAAAATAACAAAAATAACAAACAGATTAAAAATAATAAACAAAATGAAAATAATAAAAATAATAAAAATAATAAAATTAATAAAAATAATAAAATTAATAAAAATAATAAAAATAATAAAAATAATAAAAATAATAAAAATATAGAAAAAAAGGGAGTGTCATGCAAAAACACAAAATGACAAGGGGATAAAGAGCTATAAAAAAATAAAGAGAAAATGAGTGACACCAAAAACAAAGACAACAATAATAAAAACAAAAACAACAAAACAGAAAAAAACAAAATTAAAAATAGAAGACATCAAAAAGAATAAAAGAAAGAATAAAAAAAAGAACAAGAAAAAAAAAAAAGACAAAAGTAATAACAAAAATAACGATAACAACAAAGAACTTGACAAACAAGCATAGAATCAAAAACACCTTTTAAATAAATAGAACAATGAAAAATCAAAAAACAAAGAAGAGGCCTACAACAACAAAACACCCAACAACAACAAAACACCCAACAACAACAAAAAAACACCCAACAACAACAAAACACCCAACAACAACGACAAAACAACCAACAACAAAAAAACACCCAACAACAACAAAACACCCAACAACAACAAAACACCCAACAACAACAAAACAACCAACTACAACAACAAAATACCCAACAACAACAACAAAACACCCAACAACAACAAAACACCCAACATCAACAACTAAACACCCAAAAACAACAACAAAACATCTAACAACACAAAAACACCCAACAACAACAACCAAACACCAAACAACACAAAAACACACAACAACAACAGAACACCAAACAACAACAAAACACGAAACAACAACAATAAAACACCCAACAATAACAACAAAACACCCAACAACAACAACAAAACACCCAACAACAACAACAAAACACCCAACAACAACAACAAAACACCCAACAACAAAAAAACTCCCAACAACAACAGAACCTAACAAAAACAGAAACAACAAATGAAATGGAGGTAAACAAAATACT